>JAOBSW010000984.1:0-79425 GCA_026214975.1 Gentiana macrophylla
GTTTCAACGATTTGATCTACAGTTCAGTGATTATTTTGTGAGTATCTATTAAAGTTATTTACTTTTATCATGTTTTTATATGTTGATTGCATGCTATCGTGAAAGATCCGTGCTTTTGTTTATTGTTTGTGATGAAAGTCATGTTAACCTTAGAACACCATGATAAAAAGTTTAGACCTTTAATCTAATCACAGAAAGTTATTAGATTGAATCTACAGATTAGAAATTGAAAGATTTCACGCCTAGGTTAGAAAGGCGTAATCTTTAACATCGAGAGATAAAAGATTGGGAAGCGAACTTGTCTCTTTGAGGAGTTTATGCCTTCGATTAGGTGAATCACGACTTGAGTAGAGATCACGAATTAATCCGAATTAGAATTGAATGTTGATAGGATAGGTGGATCAATTGCTTGTTAGAATTCGATTTATAAATTGATTTTAATCCTTAAAACTTGAATTGTTTAGCTTTAGTTTACTTTTACGCACTTTAGTTTAGTTTATTTATAGAAAGCTTCGAGTCTTTCACAGCATTGGATTAATCTCCTGTCTAGTTCACTTTACTGCATATTTGTTTAGGTTAGATTAGTGACATAGTTAGTTTAAAGCAAAAACTAGGATTCACGTTAAATCAGTTCCGTAAGATCGACCCGGCATTAGCCTCATACTACGATCCTTGCACTTGAGGTTAACGGTTTATAAATATTATTACTTGTTTGTTCGCGTTAGATAAATCCGGGACAAGTTTTTGGCGCCGTTGCCGGGAACGAGACGGTTTGCCTAGTTTTGTTTACATTTTTGTTTTTCGTTTTTGTTTTTAGATTTGTTTTTGTTCTGTTTTTTTAGGTTTTGTTTAGTTTAACCTTTAGGTAGTTAGGTTTTGGTTTAGATTTTTTAGGGTTTGAAGTTTTAAAGTTTTGTGATTAGTTTCTTCCCTCCTTTTCTGCTCTCTATTTTCTTTCTCTTATCCCTCTCTGTTTATAATCGTTTACATTACATTTACAAAGAAATTTTTGCATGCAGACTGACGTCCATACTTATGAGCATCCCGTTCCTTTGTGAAAATTTCAATCTGTACTCGTTTTGACCTCTTGAGCGAGCGTCCGTATTTTTGGGCGCCCGTTGATCTAAACTCTGACGGCGCCCGTCCATTAATTGGGCGCCCGTGCATTTTCTTGTTTCGATGGCTTTTCTTGTTTCTACATGCTGTTTCTATCTTTTCGTTCTTACATTGATTAGGGGACATCTAAGGTTGAATCATCGACTCACACCTTTCACGATCAAATTTTAGGATAAAGTGTGTTTTTGCACTTGATAGTATTTTGGCTATAACTTTCGGCTCGAGTGTCGGATTGGCGCGCGAGACCCCAATTCGAGCTCGTTCGGCGCCGACGGCGTGGCAAACCGCGGAGGCGTCCGACACACCATTTTCGAGGTCAAAATCCACTGTTTTCCCTTCCGTTTTGAGGCTCAGAGAAGATTTCAACACGTTTTTAGTGTTTCTGTTTTACATTTTAAATTTTTACGTAGTTAAGTTTACCGTAGTTTTGATTCCTCTAGGTTTAGTTATCCTTTCCCTCTGTCGTCTGTCCTTTCGTCATTTTCTATCCTTTCTTGCTCAACACCTTGAGGTTGGTGTTCGGTTTATGCAAACTCGTAGTCATAAGGGACCCGCTAATCTATTCCCACGACCCGAAGCGGACCATAGTCCGACCCAATAAGCGGAGACCACGTTTGACGAAAGAGCGCTCTAGATCAAATTTGAGCAATATCTTTCGGGAGAAATCGAAAGAATAGTAATAATAGCGGCGGAAGATAGACGGACGTTGGCCGACTATGCCGTACCCGGCACAGATCACCATCAACCCGGCTATCGTCATGCCTACCATTCTTGCTCCAAACTTGAGCTTAAACCGGACTTATACGGATGATCGGCATGCATCAATTTTCCATGGTTTCAATCACGAAAACCCCCACACTCCTTACACATTCTTGCAAATATGCGGTACTACCCGTATCAAGGTGTAAGTGATGATGCCATCAAGCTTAAACTATTTCCATTTTCCTTATGCAGGAGGCACCGAGTGGTATCACTCCTCCCCTCTGAATCCATCAGCTCGTGGGAGAATTTGAGCTCGAGAGGGAATTTCTAAGTCAATACTTTCCTCCTTCAAAAGCAGCCCGGTATGCGAACGAAAATCTTCACATTCCGTCGGTGGAAAATGAGTCATTCTTTGGCGTGGAAAGGTTTAAGTCTCTCCTGCATAAGTGTCCCCGTCATGGCTTGCCAAAGCAAAGGCAAGTCCATACTTTCTTGATGGATTGACCGAGCTCACCAAGGGCATGGTCAATAGTTCCTCACAGTGGGGCATTTCTCAAGAAAAACACTGATGAGGGTGGCGCTGTTGAGGACATTGCCAAAGTATAATTATGCCCCTGCTTATCAAGCCATTCAAGCACCTCCTCCCCCTCCCAAGGTCGAGAAGAGGTGACTATGCAAATCTCGTTGCCATGTTGCGAAGCAAATGGCAACCTCTCAAATAACCATTTGCTCAAAGCTTCTCAAATCCGAGTTCTACAGCTCCTTCACCTTCACGGAACTCTCAAGATTACATCTTGTGAAGCTTCTTTGTCCAGGTGGCCATATAGTGGCCAATGTCAATTTCTTCCCCTACCTTTCGGCAAGTCAATGTTGTTCATGACTATGGAATGACATAATCAATCGCATGCCAAGTATGTGATAGCATAGAGGCATCTTGCTAAACACGTCGTGATTGGGGCGAGAATGACGGAAGTCAATACTTTCTGCCGAGACAAATCGAGATTCAATAACCAATTCTCTGGCGAGCAGTTTCCAAAACCTGAGGTTTAATCAATCTTGAGATTTAATCTAATTCGAACTTCAATAGAAAACCTGGTATTAATCGAACCCAAGCTATAATTCTTCCAATCCTGAGCAAAGGTTCAATCGAGTGCCGCCAATTCTAATTACGCATTCAAAGTCGGCCAAGCCCGGCCATTTCCCAGAACTTCCAAAACTCTCAGGCATCTCCCACCGGGACGATATAAAAGCCGAATGGAATTCATTCGGGAGGAGCAAAGCGGGGCGATGAAAAGTCTTGAGAGGCAAATCGGGCAATTGGGTGGCGGTTAGCCTCTGAACCGTCGAGAAGCGATTTCCGGCTTCACGGAAAAGAATCCAGAGCGGCGCACGTCGCTCAGGGCGATTTAAAGCGGCGATCAATGCAGCGACCTGGTACCTTCACCTCCATACGGTAGAAGAGGGCGGTGCAATGAATTTGAGAAGTGGTTCTCAAGTTGGTGGTCCCCACGGCTTCGGGAAACCACTAGCCCCTCACGCCATTGGTAAGGCGGGAGGGAGATTGAGCACCCATCGTCCCTTGGTCACTTGAAGGCAAATCGTCAGTGGTGATCCCGATAGAAGAAAGAGTTGAGATTCCTCAAGTGGTGATCCGCGAGGAATAAAGAATCGATAGAAAGTCGGTGGTGATCCACGACTAACAAAAAAAGAATGAAAAGGCGGTTCGATGGAAAGATTTGGAAGACAAGGCCGTTAGTTAAGCCACCGAAGAAAGTATTTTCGAGGAGGATTTGAAAAAGCTTCCTTTCCACCTAGAAAGAGCAACATCCCGTTGGCGAAGATAAGAAGTATGAAAAGGTGCTTAATTTGTTGAAAAATACTGGTAAATCTTCCATTGTCGGATGTCTTGGTAGAGATGCCTAAGTACACCAAATTCATAAAGGATGTTGTTTCTTGAAAAAAGTTAAGAGGAAATGGATCAGGCAATTGGTGAGGATTGTTCAATGATCAATTATCGGACTTACCAATCAAAAGAGGTGACCCGGAAATTCGGTGCTCACATTGCGGATGGGAGGCCTAGTCTTTCAAATTCTTTATGTGACTGGGTGCATCAGCCAAGCTTGATGCCATTATCTATTTACCAAGCCATTTGGGTTTACAAAGTCTTACAGAACCCACTACCATGAACTTGCAGATTCGATAGATCTTCAAAGAAAGCCTCGGGGGTCTAAAGGGCGTATTGGTTCAAGTTGGTAGGTTTACCTTTCCCGTTGGTGGTATGTCTTAGATATGGAGAAAAATGAAAATGTCCCTACGATTCTTGGAAGACCTTTCCTATCTACGACTAGAGCCCTCATCGATTGTGATGGTGGAAAGTAACTATCCGAGTTGGTGACCAAGAGGTGAGCTATAGCGTTCTAAATCTATTCAAGTACCCTCCAGGTTCTCAACGGCTTTTCCATGAGGAGGCGTCGATGGCTTCAATGACTTCATGGATAAGCAAGTCTTGTTTGTAGGAAGGCGAGGAATATGAAGCGATTGATCGATGTCTGAATAATCATGGTGTGGTCAATCTAGACCCGATTAACGGTGATTTTGAGGATGAGGCTAAGAGAAGAAGCCTTGGCGATTAGGACCACTAAGTAAGCTCGGCGATGTTGAGTTGAAGAGTGGTGATCTTAAATCAAGTCTAGAGGAACCCCCTGTAGACTTGGTTGCGAACCGTTGCCTAAACATCTTAAGTATGTGTTTTTAAGAGAAGGTGACAAGCTTCCTTTGATCATCTCACTTAAGCTATCTCGTATAGAAGAGCTTAAATTGTTAAACTTGCGCAAAAATGAAAAAGCCTTTGGATGGCGGTGGGAGATATCCGAGGATATCTCCCAACATCTGTATGCACAAGATCAAGGCGAGGAGGGTGCAAAGCGAGTTAGACTGACCTCAGAGAGAAGGCTCAACCCTCACATGCAAGAAGTAGTCAAGAAGGAAATCATTAAGCTTCAGATATGGGTATCATATACGCCATTCTTGATAGTAGTGGGGTGTCCCCGACTCAGGTGGTCCCCCAGAAAGGTGGAATTACTATTGAAAAGAATGAGAAGCGAAGAGATAGCATTGAGGCTCGTTACGGGATCAATTATGTGTATCGATTATCGAAAGCTCAATGAGGTCACCTGTGAAAGATCATTTCCCCCTTCCATTCATTGATCAAATGCTTGGCGTCTAGCGAGGCACGCGTTCTCGCTTCTGGATGGATATTCGGGATACTTCGAATACCCATCGATCCTGTTGACCAGAAGACCACTTTCACTTGCCCTTATGGTACATTACTTTATGGCGGATGCCATTTAGTCTATGCAATGCCCTGCTACCTTTGAGAGGTGTATGATGGCAATCTTTGGCGGGCTAGTTGAAAAGTGCATGGAGATTTTATGGATGATTTCTCGGTCTTTGGTCAATCCTTGATGGCGCTCGATAATCTTGATCGGTGTTATCGGATGTGTGGAAAAGAACTTAGTACTTAGTGGGAAAAATGCCATTTCATGGTAGATGAAGGAATAGTTCTTGGCCACAAGATCTCGACCCAAGGTATATAAGTATATAGGGCCAGGTTGAAGCTATTGAGAAGATGAGTTATCCTAAGAATGTTGGAAGTCCGAGGTTTCTCGGACATGTGGAAAACTTCTATAGGAGGTTCATCGAGGACTTTTCAAAGATTGCCAAGCCCACGTCTACTTTACTCAAAGAAGGCGTTACTTTTGATTTTGATGATAGTTTGCAAGCACGCGTTTGAGGAGCTCAAAAATCGTCTGATCTCGCTCCAATTCTTATTTCACACATTTGGAAGTTGCCCTTTGAGCTTATGTGCGATGCATCCAACTATCTTTGTTAGTGCGGTCTTAGAACGACGAATCGAAGGAAAGTTCCGCCTATCTATTACGCCCTTGACCACACGTTGAATCGCTTCGCAAGTTAACTATCGACGACTACGAAAAGGAATTATTGGCGTAGTGTTTGCTATGGACAAGTTCCGTGAATTACTTGTTAGGTGCTCAAGTGATCGTGTGGACCGATCACGCATTGCTTTATGCGGTATCGATGACTAAAAGGATGCTAAACCGCGCCCTCTGCGTTGAATCACGACCCTACAAGAGTTTGACGTTCAAATCAAAGACAAGAGAGGGCAGTGAGAATGTAGTAGCGGATCATGTGTCTAGGATGTTAAATGAGGAAAAGAATGAACCGGATGATA
This sequence comes from Gentiana macrophylla, assembly GCA_026214975.1. NCBI lineage: Eukaryota > Viridiplantae > Streptophyta > Magnoliopsida > Gentianales > Gentianaceae > Gentiana > Gentiana macrophylla. The sequence continues at coordinate 6,071 of JAOBSW010000984.1, forward strand.
TAGATCTTTACTTTCCTCTAGAAAACATCATGTTGATCGATGGCCGTTCTCCGATGTTCCTTGGTACTCCTCCATTGTGAACTACCTTCATGCCAAATACCTTGATCTGAAATGTCTTATCAAGAGAAGAAGAAGTTCTTCTACGATATGAAATATTTCGTTTGGGATGAACCTTACCTTTTCAAGATTTGCAAAGATGGTTTCTTTGAGGAGGTGTGTTCGAGCAACGCGATATAATCGAGCAATGCCATAGTGGACCCACGGTGGTCACTTTGGTCCTTGGAAAGCGATTGCAAAGATCTTTCAATCCGGTTTTTATTGGCCAATGATCTTCTGAGACATGAAGCTTTCTGTAAAGCTTGTGATCGTTGTCAAAGAACCGGAGCTTTGACAAAGCGATTTGACATGCCTTTGAAACCCATCCTTGAATGCGAAGTCTTTGATGTTTGGGGCATCGATTTTATGGGACCATTCCCATCATCTTGTGGCAACAAATACATCTTAGTCTGCGTTGACTATGTTTGAAATGGGTGGAGGCAATAGCAACTCCTCACAATGATCATAAGGCGGTGATGAAATTTCTAAAGAAGAATATCTTCGTGAGGTTTGGATGTCCACGTGCCTTGATAAGTGATGAAGGGACACACTTTTGTAACCGACCCTTGGAGAAAGTCCTCGAGAAGTATGGTGTTCACCATAAAATCGGCACACCATATCATCCGATGACTAGTGGTCGGAGTTGAGCGAAGCAACGAGTCTTAAGAAAATCCTGGAGAAGGCGGTGAATAGTCATAGAAAAGACCAGAGTTCAAGTTGGACGATGTACTTTGGGCATATAGGATTGCCTATAAGACCACTATGGGTACATCGCCATATCAAATGGTCTCACGAGGAAACCATGTCATCTCGCTGTCGAGCGTAGAGCTATTGCACGGGCGTCTTGGGCTACGAAGTTTCTTAACTTCGATTCCCGATCTGTGGCAAACACCGCTGCGGCGATTGCGTATGGTGGATGAATTCAGGACTCCAAGCTTACGAAAGCGCCGGGATTAGTAAGGAGAAGATGAAACTCCTCCACGATGCCAAGATAAAGAAGAGAGAATTCAAGGTCGGTGAGCAAGTGTTACTCTACAATTCCAGGTTGCATTTGTTTCTGGCAAGTTGAGGACACGTTGGTCCGGTCCTTCGAGATTCTCAAATCATTCCTCGGAGGTGTGCTAGAATTACGAGGTTATGGTGATCAACCGTTCCGAGTTAATGGTCGAAGGTGCAAGCACTATATAGGTGAACATAAAGAAAAGCCTTTGATTGTTAAATTCCTCGAAATCCTCGGGTGTGGGACTTCGAAGTCAACCACTTTGACGAAGTTTTCACCCGATTTGTTTTACGAGGATGACGGTTGTGTTAAATCTGAAGATGTTCTAGCGGTAGTCTTTGACATGGAAGAGTTTGAGCAGGGCGACAACTTAAACGCGTCATCGGAGGAACCGGAGAAGAAAGAATGCAACCATGGGAAACTTAAAAGGTATGGAGAGCTTTCAAAGATTTAACCCCATGTGTTCGTTAGCTTTGCTTTCAGCGCCACACTCACGATTCGAGCTTACACGATGTAGTGGTGGAAGAAAAAGTCAAATGGCTTTGATCCAGTGAGCTTTAATGGTGTCGAGCTAACGACATAAACCAAAAGCGCTACTTAGGGGCACCCTAGATATACATTTTCTCTTGTTTATTTTCTTTTGTTTTTCTTTTGTGTGTCTTCGTTTAGTTTTAGTCTAGTTAGGGTTTTGTGTGAATCTGCTCTGTATTTGTAGTTGACGGTTGGATGCTCTGCACTTTTCCTTGGACGATGATTTTTTTCCATCTAATACGATTCTCTCTTGTGTTTCATATGATATAATTCCCTATCCCGAGATACTTTTCGTGTTTGTCAAGTGTGCAGGATAGTCTTGATAAGCGTTTGTGAGTTTGAGGCGATGTCGGTTTTCGGTGGATGGTCCACAATCTCGGCGTCTTGAGCATTTACGGATTGGGCGTCGCCACTTCCGGTGTTGCCCTCTTTAGAACTACAATCAGCTAAGTTCTCTTTTCTTTTATTTTGCACACCATGAGGACATGTTGTCATTTAAGTGTGGGGAGGAATGGTCGCTATGTATCGACCATTTGGTTAATACATGATATTATTTCTATGCTAAAATGATGCTAAATTTTCAAAATTTTTGTTTTGTCTCGAGTAAGCAATGCATGTTTTGTTCGGTTTGTTATAGTCATTGATCTTTGTATACCATATTTTTAGTGAGTTAGTTGTTTCACCAAGATTTATTTTCCACGTGCCATAGTGAATGATGAGCTAATTTATAAAGCTATACCCCGTTTGGATTAGTAATTTTTGATTTTCTTATAAGTCATGTGCTTAGTGCTACGTATATATCGTGAGATTTATGGTAGTTTGTATTTAGTTCCGTAGTATGAGGTACTGTGAATATCTAGAAGTTTGAATGTGATAAGTAACACGTAACTATTGTCAAATGAGAAGTTGAATAATTAAATGAATCTATCGGGTGTGTGAAAGTCAGTCGATGATTTGAGTGAGGTAGGGTGTACCACGTATGTCCTATACCACTATGATGACCAAAAGCTCACGGCATGGTTAGGAAAAGTTGCCTTATGATTGGAGTAAGGTAGGGTATTATCTTGAAATGTCCTATTACGCTATGAGGGCAATAGCTTGTTCTAATGTGTGTTTAAAGTGAAATGGCTAAATCAACTAAGATATTGTTCTGAAATTGAATATAAGGCTTAGTTTTCGTTAATCTTATCCCCGTATAAACCGATGGATATGTTGTAGGGATTGTCCTACGAGTATTTGAAAGGCCCTAGATTCATTCGATCATTCTGCCGGGATATGTCACGTTTGTAGGGTGCATCTTATGAGTGTCATTTATTACTAGTCCACGAGGGGTATTAGCTAGTTTTTGCTTTGAGTTCCTCAAGTTTGGATTTAGTGGAAATTTTCTATGGCTATGCACACACACGGGTGAACTTCTAGTTTATTGACTAAATGGTATATGTGTTGAGATGTCTATATTCTTTCCGAGCCTTTATCTTGTTTTGTTTTGCTCGGGACGAGCAAAGTTTAAGTGTGGGGAGTTGTTAAGAGGTGAAATTTATGATTTATATGGCGTTATTCCCATAACAATATCCTTGGTATTTTAGTACTTTTTATAGAAAAGTGTTGGTTTTATCGAATTATTGAGTAAGCGAGTTTTAAATGTGTTTAAATGCAAAATCGAGATATTTACGTGATTTTATCGGTGTTTTATGTTTATTCGTATGATGTTACATTTTGCATGTTTCTATCATGTTGTTAGGTACGTTTTCATGATGAGTAAGGAGCTTAAACGATGATCACATGAAGATGGAAGAGTTGAAAGATGTTTAAGTGAAGAATCATTGAAGAAACCGGAACCAGGCACTTCATGGGGATTTTGTCCACACTTGTAGGCACTTTCAGGAAAGTTGTCTTGATGAAAGTTGTGAGGATTGAAATATCTTTCCAACGCATGTTGAATCACCTCATTTGGAGCCCTAGAAGTGAAGTTATGAGCAAAATACTGGAGCTGAGTAGTGGACGGGCGTCCATAAAAGTGGCGCGTCGAGAATCGTATTTTACATTCGAGAGAGTTGAGGCAGCGTTGCGAGCGAGCGTTCATTCTCCGTTCATAGAGGCTGGACGAGCGTCCAATATAGTGGACGGGCGTCCACGGCACCGACTCAGCGAAACCGACCTAAAAATCTATAAATAGGCGCGTTTCACCAAACCCTAAACATACAATTCGAACCCTAAACCCTAGGGAGCAGCTTGGCTGCGTTTTTACTCCTTTATTTTCCAGTTTTTATGCAATAAAACATCTAGAATAGATAGTTAGATTTATGTTCTTTATTCCATCAATTCGAGTTTGCATAAGGATGCTAGGAGGCTAAATCCTCCTTGAACAAGCGTTGTGAAGCCGTCCGTTTCAACAGTTTGATCTCTAGTTCGTGATTATTTTGTGAGTATCTATTAAAGTTGTTACTTTTATCATGTTTTTATATGTTGATTGCATGCTATATCGAAAGATCCGTGCTTTTGTTTATTGTTTGCTTGATGAAAGTCATGTTAACCTTAGAACACCATGATAAAAGTTTAGACCTTTAATCTAATCACAACGAAAGTTATTAGATTGAATCTCTAGATTAGAAATTGAAAGATTTCACGCCTAGGTTAGAAAGACGTAATCTTTAACATCGAGAGATAAAAGATTAGGAAACGAACTTGTCTACGAGAGTAGGAGTTTATGCCTTCGATTAGGTGAATCACGACTTGAGTAGAGATCACGAATTAATCCGAATTAGAATTGAATGTTGATAGGATAGGTGGATCAATTGCTTGTTCGTTCGTTATAAATTGATTTTAATCCTTAAAACTTGAATTGTTTAGCTTTAGTTTACTTTTCTGCACTTTAGTTTAGTTTATTTATCGCTTTCAGTCTTTCCTAGCATTGGATTAATCTCCTCTGTCTAGTTACTTTTTCTGCATATTTGTTTAGGTTAGATTCGTGACATAGTTAGTTTAAAGCAAAAACTAGGATTCACATTCGTCAGTTCCCCGTAAGATCGACCCGGCATTAGCCTCCATACTACGATCCTTGCACTTGAGGTTAACCGGTTTATAAATATTATTACTTGTTTGTTCGCATTAGATAAATCCGGGACAGGGAAGTTACAAGAAAAGATGTTGAATATCATTACTATAATTGTAAGAAATATGGACATTTTAAAGCTGATTGTCCAGAATGATTGGTTAAAAGAAGAAAATATGAGGTTGGAAAGAAACACAAACAAGAAAAAAAGGCATAGATTAGTTGACAAGAAAAATAAAAGCAGAAGAGCACTAAAAGTTGAAGAGAGTTGAGCCTGCAGATGTTGCAATGCTAAAAGCACTTCTTTAGATTCTACTAATGATAAAGCACTGATTTCTATGTGTTTCATGGCTACTGAAGTTGAGACAGAGGCATTGAGTTCTAAATCATGTCACTCATCTTCATCTAGTTCTTGTTCTAGTATTGCCAGCTCGAAGATAAAGAATTTGGATTTAAGTGAAGCACCTTTAGAATGAGTTTGAAGAAATTCTTACTAGCTACAAGATTGTTAGGTCTAAAAAATAGGAACTTGTATCAGAAGTTTAGAAACTTAATTAATGATGAACTGAATTCAATCAAGAATGGCATGTCAGATAACATAGCTGAATTTGTAAAGAACTCGGCTAAACCAGGTATTAACCCAACTAAAGTGGAATCAAGTACAAACTCGGTTGGTACATCACTTTCAAACATGGGCGAAGACTGGGAGACAGATCTTGCCTAGTATTTGAGACTCAGCTGAATTCCAAAGCTAGACTCAAAGTCTCAACTGCACCAGAAACCAAGTCTGGTCCAAATTTCACTGACTAAGCGAAGTCCCGAGACTAGAAAGTCTATTGAACCTGCAGAAAATGACAAGAAGTCCGTCTAGAAAAGAACAAACGATTCAATAGTAGCAAAGCTAAGAATGTAAATCCTTCAAAAAATATGAAAGACAAGGGAAGAAGGCTGACTATGCCATATTAATGACTATTCGAATATTGTTGTTCAAGTTGTTATACCAGCTGCATTCAGCAAACCAGACCTTGGTAACAAACAATCTAAGAACATATTTGCTTTTGTTAAAATAAGAAGAAAAATTAAAAAAGTTGCTTTTAACAATGGAAAGAACATTATGCAAATTTATACCAAAAATCCAAAAATCATCTGTGAAGAGAGACTTGTTTAACAAGTCAAGATTTATAATTCTATTCCTTTCACATATGAGGGTGATAAGTTCAATCGACCAAGGAAAACACCATTTGGTTATCACAATCTTGCCTGAATTCTAACTTTATAGTCTCGGATTTTAATCTTCATAACCGAGTTTGAACCCTCAGTTCTTCAATCCTTAATAGTGAGTGCGAGTCCTCGAGTTCTTTATCCTTGAGTTTTTTCCCTCAGTCTTCTTCTTCTAGATAAGTCAACTGAGTTTGTATCCCTCAGCGAACTTACCTTCTTCAGTTGGTGTGCTTTGAGTCAGTTTTCAGAACTGACTTAACTTCAGTTGCAAACTCAGTATTCTTAGTAACGTCAAGTCAGTTTCTCATTTTCTCAGTCCTGATCCTAGAACTATTACAGTGCTTGTCTGATTTACTTATACAAATATCTGACTCTATTAAATCCTATACATTTGATATCTATACATCTTTTTTCTCTGCACTATAACAACTAGTTATGACACTTCATCAATGGGTTTATTAAAATAACTAATGAATTGAGAGTACCCAAATTAATGAGTTTATAGTCTAAGCAAGACTCTTCAATATGCAATGTTGTCTTCATTAAATCAATGATTCTCCCAACTAATAGAGTTGAAATCTCAACCATTACATGGTGTCAACCGAAAGAGGGCTGGCGGATGCCAAAGAAACATCGATCATAGATCCAAAAGTATTGACTATAAGTGGTGGACACCACAAGTAACTCAGTGAACACCCAAATGTTGCAGATTTTTCCAACTTCATATCTTGGCATCTCATGTGTTTCGGCCAATTGCGTGATCTCGTAGCTCACGAACTGTTTATAAATATGTAAACTTCTCGACATATCAATCAATACCACATGATATGGATACTTTTCTTGACGGTAAAACTTGAGGTGAACATTATGTTTCTTGTCATTTCCTCGGGTGAAGGTCAACTGCAAAAGTGAAACAACAAAAACAAAATCACAAGAACTTGGTAACTTACCACCAGAGAGATACACACCAACAAAACAAAAAAGAAAGAGAGAAATTACTACAGTATGAAGTAATCCCAAAATATTGTGTTCACTGTTGATGTTAACCAACTAGTCCCCGACAACAATGCCAAAAACTTGATTAGACTTTTCTAAGTTGCTAAATCCCCGGACAGAGTACAGATCAGTTGTAGCGTAGAAAAAGTGAGAAATGTCGTCTCCACGGGGACAATGATAACACACATGTCTACATTCTTCAGGATCAAGTCAACAAAGACAAGAAAGGGTAAACTAACCTACTAAACATAATTTTTTTGAGGGGTTACTAAATGTAATTAAACCTAATTACATCAACATAAGAAATTATTCAAGTAAGTGTCTTTATGGATTTATTGAGAATGGTCAACATGAATGGTTAAATATTGTGTGATTTAATGGAGCAAACCACTAATCTAGTAGTCAAGCCCTTAAAACTGGTACTCTTCTTATACTATGTTTATTCACAAGCCTACTTAGCAGACCGACACCGTTGTCAATGGTTCGATTTTAACTATTAAACAAGTGAATAAACGTGATTAAGATCTATGGTTTGAGATAAATTTGCAAACCTCACTTATCATACCAACAACTGCTTCACCGGCTCGATTTTAACTATTGGTTGTATTACTCATTTTCCCAACACATGAATCTCGGTCAATCTCAACCACTTGTTGTGTGTGCTCTTTTAAGTGATCAATTCAACTTGAACAAGCAACAATGCTCATGTAAGACAAATTAACTCTGAAGAAGAGTTATAAAATCTCAATCTAACATAATTGATATGAATTAAACATTATATTGATACACAAAGTTTAGCATTCAAGGTTGTAAAACTCAAATGTCACATTAGGAATCTTACAAAAATGAAATTAGACTAAAAGTGAATTCAAAAGCTACCAAGCGCACTACTACAACCACCAGAAATAGTTAGCTAAGGCTACTGAGGAAGAATGAAAAGTTTTGATCAATATATTTTTGTCTCTCATATCAATCACATAGTACAATATTTATAGCCACCTTTAGGGCTTCTACCTCTAAACCAAATATCAAACTACCACTTACTAATTTAACATACTAATATCAATATTTTCCATAACACATAATATTTTCCATATCGTAATACCCCTCAAGTGGGAGCGTGAAGATCTCGAGCCCAACTTGCGTAACAAATACTCGGCTGTTGCCGACCCAGCGCCCTCGTAAAGATATCGCCAATTGATGCTTCGTAGGAACATACGAGAGGAAGAATCAAGCCATCCGTGATAGCATCACGCACAAAGTGACGATGCGCCTCGATATGCCCGTGCGTTCATGAAACTCTTTGGATTACTGCGCAATATGAAGTGCCGATTGGCTATCACAAAATAAGTCGTATCCCGGGGTGGCGGACCCGAGCTCAACCCGATAGCTGTTTCAACCACTTCAATTCACATGTAATCTCCGCCATAGATCGATATTACTGCCGGCCGAGGACGAGAAACCGTGGTTTGTTTCTTGGATTTCCAGGATATGGCGAAAGACCAAGAAAAACAAACCAACCACTCAATGAGCGTCGGGGTAGAGAAACTCGCCCAATCGAAGAATCACACCAACCCTCGAGTAAGAAAGCGTCGGACCGTAGCAAGATACCTTATGCGGGATGTTTCTTCAAATAACGAACGGCGCAAAATTTGCCTCCCGATGATCAACTCGAGGGTGCATAAATTGAGACAACACATGAAGAGAATATACCAGATCGGGTCGGGTAACTCCAAGATATATAAGACGTCCAATCAACCGACGATAAGGCCCTGGATCACTCTACAGCGTGCCAAAAGCAAGAGCCAACTTGTGATTCTGCTCAATCGGGAAATCAGCCGGCTTGCTCCCTAGTAAACCGGTTTCATGAATAATATCAAGGGCATACTTCCTCTGATTCAAGAAAATCCCCTCCTTGTTCCGTGCCACCTCGATCCCAAGAAAATATTTCAGAACCCCAAGGTCCTTCATCTTAAAACACTTCCCCAAATATTCCTTAAAAATCGTCATTGCAACTTTATCATTACGGCTATGATCATATCATCGACATACACAAGAACAACGAAGTGAATACCACCCGATGTAAGGTAAACAATGAGTAATCCGAATATGATTGGCGGAAACCATACTCACGCAAAGCGGAAGCAAGCTTTGCAAACCAACATCTCGGTTACTGTTTCAATCCATACAACGATTTACGCATCTTGCACACCAAGTTCGGATCCTTCTTCTCAAAACCGGAGGTATTTTCATATAGATTTCCTCACCTGTAAATCACCATGCAAAAAGCAGCGTTATGGACATCCATCTGGTGAATCTCCTTTGTTTAAGCTGCGCAACAACGAGGAATGTGTGAGCGGTAACCATCTTCGCCACGAGGCGACGTCTCGTATAATCAATACCTTCCTCTTGATGATGCCCAAACGCCACCAATCGTGCTTTCAACCATTTGCAAAACTCCATGCTCATCATATTTCTCAGTATACACCCATTTACTTCCCAATGCCTTCTTCCGGGAGGAAGAGGGTGTAACTCCCACGTACCACTGGTTTTCCAAAGCTGAATTTCTTCGCCATGGCCCGGCGCCAACCCTCGTGTTTAAGCGCCTCCTTAAAGGACTTGAGGATTCCCAAGCTGTAATGGCTGCAAGATACTTGCGGTGCTTATCGAAGAAAACCGATCATAACTAATAAAATGCATAAGAGGATACGGAGTACTGAAAGCGCGCGACGGAGAGGAAGAGCGTGGATGGGGACTTTTACGCTCGATCACGGTATGAGTCACGTAGTCTTGAAACCGTGAGTTCGGGATTTTACGTCGTCGACCGACCTCTGCTAATTCCTCCACACCATTGCACGGATGTCGTGGTTGTGGCGAAGGTGCGGCATCTTGCCCGGAACATCATTTATTACATCCGTCTTTGTCGTCCTCCCCTAAACCGGAGGATCGGCAAGGTGGAGCCCGGAAGAAGCGGGGAGGAGTTCGAACCGGAATCGTCTATATCAACATTATCAAACATGGGATATGGGAGAGCGGAAGGCACACTACCCTCGGTGCGGTGAGAAAGCGGAAAAACATGCTCATAAAATTTGACATCTCGGGATACAAAAATTTCCTCCGAATCAAGGTCGTGCAGAGGTCCATCCCTTCTTCCCAAAAAGGATACCCTAAGAACACACACTTACGACTACGGTGGCAAATTTATGTGAGGGGCGATGGTCGTGGCGTAACACAAACACCCCAAAATTCTAAGCATCGATAAATCCGGTTCTTTGTGAAATAAAGTCTCATAAGGTGTTTTGTAGTTCAAAATACTTGGCGGGGTTCGGTTAATTATATGGGCAGCCGCCATAACACACTCTCCCAGAACTTAAGGGGTAAATGACCATCAAACCTAAGGGCTCGTGCAACATTTAGGATGTGTTGATGCTTACGTTCTACTCTTCCATTCTGCTGCGGAGTACCAACACATGAAGTTTCAAAATTATACCTTCTTTACAAAAATAAGGAAGCAAAGGCCTAAACTCCGTCCCATTGTCACTCTGAACTCGTTTAATCGTAACCTCAAGCGACGAGAAATCAAAGCGACAAAATCCGAAAAGCGGTTTCAACCTCCATTTTATTTAACAATAAATAAATCCAAACCGCTTGCGAGTAGTCATCCACAATAGTTAAAAAATAAGTAGCACCACATGTCGAGGAACACTATAGGGACCCCATAAATCGCAATGTATCAACTCAAGAATACGACTAGCTTTATTTTCACTAAGGAAAAGGTTCACGGTCTTTGTTTTGCCCGAAAACAAATATCACATCCATCTTTATTTAAAGGTTGGGAAATAGAAATATTAGGCACTGCGAAGTACCTTTCGATGGGTGTCCCCAAGCGCCGGTGCCACAAATCCCGATCATCCCACCATCAAGCTGCTAGAACCCGAACTCTCTGGAACTCCCAAGAATAGAAAAAGTCCATCCACGTGCTCACCCAATCCAATCGGTGTCCTCGTCACTCGGTCTGCATAACACATAAGCGGCGGTGATCTGCATAACACAGCGATGTTCATCCAAGAATTGAGAGGCGAAAGCAAGTTACAAGTTAATTTGGTACATATAAAACATTCATAAGCCGTAAATTCCCGACAAGATAATAGTTCGGTATGGGTTGCAAAAGGCGAAGTCCCGTCCGGCAAGCCAATGGGACATTGAACAATTTCACGAGGATCAACAAGCCACTCAAAAATCACATCACGTGGTGAGTTGCTCTCTGTGTCAATAATCCATGCGAGCTACTGTCAGCGATCATGTTGTTTTGGAAGGCTTAATAGGTCAAGATTCCCTGCCATTGGTGCGGTGTAATATTGACCAACCGGATTGGTCTAAATTGCTTATGCGAGCCGAAGTGGTGGGTGAGTCGAGCCCCTTGAACCACTCGGTACAATTACGGTCACCGGCGGGTGTGAGGGCTATAAGCTTGCTCCTCTTCCCCGTCCATCTCCACCGTCGGTCAGCGCCATAATTGCCGTCGTGTCACAAAAATAACACCGAGTCTGGTCGGCGGGATGATTCAGGGAAATTGAACCGTCAAAATAAAATTCCACCGTTCAGATTGTAAAAGGTAAATATAAAATTATTCCTCCAAATTTCGTCACGATCGGAGTCCGTTTCGATGTCCGATCGTTGTCGGAAAAACTCTCTTTGAAACAGAGAAAAATACCCGGCGAATTCAGTTCGATCGTGGGGCGATTATGCGAAATTGAACCGTCAAAAAAATTTCCACCGTTCGATTGTAGGAGAAGGTGAAACGAACAATCTGTCAAATTTTCATCACGATCGGAATCCGTTTGATATCCGATCGTCACGGAAAAAATATGCGCAAAATAGAAAAATTGCCGCGAATTCAGTTCGGTCGTGGGACGATTAGACGAAATTGAACCGTCAAACAAAATTTCCACCGTTCAGATTGTAGGAGAAGATGAAGCGAACAATCTGTCAAAATTTCATCACGATCGGAATCCGTTTCGATAGCCGATCGTCACGGAAAAGTTACGCAAAACACAAAACCAACCTGCGATTTTTATATATATATATATATTTTTTTTTCTTTGAACCTGGCTCTGATACCATGAAAATTTTAATCAATATATTTACATCTCTCATATCAATCACATAGTACAATATTTATAGCCACCTTTAGGGAACCTACCTCTAAACCAAATATCCAAACTACCTTACTAATTTAATATACTAATATCAATATTTTCCATAACACATAATATTTTCCATATCGTAATAAAGAACAACAACTGGATTGTCTACCATTTCTATGAATCTTTATCCTAAGCTTCTAATGTTGATTCCATCTTGCTAAAATTAGCTAAGGCTAAACTAAGCATGGATTTGGGCTCCAAGAGACCTTGAAAAGGACTTCAACTTGCTAGAACGTAAATGATCCCTCACAAGAACTTTCATGTAGAGCGAGAAGTATATATTAGTATCTTTCAAGATATCCTCCAAATGACAAGATAAACTATATTTAAAATCACCTTCTAGAGAAATGATGGCGTGCTCTATGATCAATTGCGGGCGGGCACCAAATGACTTTAGTCACACACTACTAGAATTTTCTGTTTTTCCGACGGGAATTTCCGACGAAATATGGTCGTAGGAAAATTCCGACCAATTTCCGACGGTTTTGCGACGACTAAAATAATTAAGAAAGGGAAAAAATAGTTCCGACCAATTTCCGACCAGTTTCAATTGTCACAAAGTCTCCGTCGGTATTTGGTGGAAACCTAGCGCGAAAGCCTCCCGCCTACTTGTTTAAGGCGCGAAATTCTCCCGCTAGGTGTTTCCTACAATTTCCGACGAACATGTGTTTCTACCAATTTCCGGCGAACATAAGGTTTTTCTACCAATTTCCGAGCGAAAATAAGTCTTTCCTACCAATTTCCGACTAAAAATAAGATTTTCCTACCAATTTCCGGCGAACATAAGTCTTTCTACCAATTTCCAAGCGAACATAAGTCTTTTTTAGAAAATAACATGTTATGTACATAAATTTTTATAAAATTTTGTTCCTTTAAAGGAATTTAATTTTTTTAATATAAAACTTTGAGTTAATATATAATATTGATTTATTATAAAATTCTAATATACATATTCTAATAAACATTGCGTTAAAATATAAAATTCATTATTTTTATAAAAATTCCTTTATCGAACGATAATACATGTGATTTTGATAATACTCTTTACTATAGATTGTCGAGTGAGATCCGACATCGTTATCAGTGAGATCCGACATTGTTATCGATCATTGAGATAGTACTATCTACTATGGCTCGATCGATCGTTATCGGCGAATGAGTTAACGATCGTGGTTCGTTATCGGCGATCGATTTGAATCTAAGGATTCGTTATCGGCGAATGAGTTACATCGTTATCGATCATTGTGATAGTACTATCAACTATGTCTCGATTGATCGTTATCGGCGAAGGAGTTAAGAGTTGGGGATCGTTAGTAAGAGATCGATTTGAATCTCGGGGTTCGTTATCGGCGAATGAGTTACATCGTTATCGGCGAAGGAGTTAGCGTCGGGGATCATTATTAAGAGATCGATTTGAATCTCGGGGTTCGTTATCGAATGAATGAGTTAAATCGTTATCGATAATTGTGATATTACTATCTACTATGGCTCGATCGATCGTTATCGGCGAATGAGTTAACGATCGTGGTTCGTTATCGGCGATCGATTTGAATCTCGGATTCGTTATCGGCGATTGAGTTACATCGTTATCGATCGTTGTGAAAGTACTATCAACTATGTCTCGATGGATCGTTATAGAAGCGAAGGAGTTAAAGTCGAGGATCGTTATTAAGAGATCGATTTGAATCTCGGGGTTCATTATCGGCGAATGAGTTAGATCATTATCGATCATTGTCTCGATCGATCGTTATCGGCGAAGGAGTTAAGAGTCGGGGATCGTTATTAAGAGATCGATTTGAATCTCGGGGTTCGTTATCGGCGAATGAGTTAAATCGTTATCGATCATTGTGATAGTAATATCTACTATTGCTCGATCGATCGTTATCGAGCGAATGAGTTAACAGTCGTGGTTCGTTATCGAGAGATTGATTTGAATCTCGGATTCGTTATCGGCGATTGAGTCGTTATCGATCGTTGTGAAAGTACTATCAACTATGTCTCGATGGATCGTTATAGGCGAAGGAGTTAAGAGTCGGGATCGTTATTAAGAGATCGATTTGAATCTCGGGGTTCATTATCGGCGAATGAGTTAGATCATTATCGATCATTGTCTCGATCGATCGTTATCGGCGAAGGAGTTAAGAGTCGAGGATCGTTATTAAGAGATCGATTTGAATCTCGGGGTTCGTTATCGGCGAATGAGTTAAATCGTTATCGATCATTGTGATAGTACTATCTACTATTGCTCGATCGATCGTTATCGAGTGAATGAGTTAACGATCGTGGTTCGTTATCGAAGCGATCGATTTGAATCTCGGATTCGTTATCGGCGATTGAGTCGTTATCGATCGTTGTGAAAGTACTATCAACTATGTTCGATGGATCGTTATAAGCGAATGAGTTAAGAGTCGGGATCGTTATTAAGAGATCGTTATATAAGCGAAGGAGTTAACTATGTACTATCCTTTTTTGATTTAAAAGGGCGACAAAGTCGTCCCTGTTGAATGTCTGTCGTCCACAATCAATGACTAGAATTAAAGCAGGGACCATCTTCTTCTTCATTTTGCGCGCATAATGGACCCTCCTCCTCCTCTCTTCTCTCCGCCTCTCTCTCCTCCTCCCGTCAACTACCCACCCCTCTCCTCCTCCCGTCACCACCACTACTACCACTCTCCTCCGGTCACCACTTCTTCAACCACCCGCCTACTCCTTCCTCCAGCAAGCGGCAAACACAACAAGAACACACAGGGCGCGCTAGCTTCCTCTCTTCCTCCATACATCTCCGGTAATTAGTTGCTTTTAGTTTAATTTTTATCAAATTAGTTGCTTTTAGTGGTAATTTTTGTCAAAATGTTAGGTTGTAGTTTACACTTGGATGCTATGAATATTTTCAATGAAGCTAAATTGAAGTATTCCTTTCGAGAGAATCCATTGCGATCGTGATTTATCTTGTTATTTGGATTAAAGTTGAATCGTCTATCTTTGTTTTTCTTTTAGGATGAATCGTATTTTTCAATCTTGTTATACAATCGTCTATCTTGTTTTTCTTGTTACTAGTCGTATTTTTCAATCTTGTGCTTTTAGGATGAAAAACCTTACGACAACGTTGAGGCGGTAATTTCGAACAAGATATTGTAGTTTGCTCGGGTTAGCAAACATGGATATTGCTTGGTCGGTGTAGTTAGAGGTGCTGAGAAAATCTCAATAGTTGGGGATCTATTGCAAACCCCGTGATTACGAGATCTCTGAGAAAATCTCGATAGTTAGGGGATCTATTACAAACCCGTGAATTTACGAGATCTCTGAGAAAATCTCGATTTCCTTGCGCATGTAGAATCTATACAATACTTTTCATTATAGTTGACAACTTGCTTTTGTAGATTTAACTTTATTTGAAAGTAATATTGTAGCATTGACTAGACTTTAGGTATCTACACTGTAATTTAGGTATCTATTTAGGTGTCTGTGTGTACTAAGTAAGATCACAATATCAAGGTTTGTCCCTCTTATACAAACCTTTATCACATTCTCTGTTTTTGGGCAATGCAGTTTGTTGCTATACCTCATCTACACACTGTGTGGTTGCGTACATATTAGGATGAAATGGTTGCATTTTTGTATTTTGTTCGTCTTTTAATGACATTGGTTGTGCTTAAGCCTTTCATGCTCTACATTTCATTATTACGACGAAGTAATGCATATAGATTGAAAACTACATCCAGCCTCATGATATATGGAATACACAATATCTCGAGCAATTTGAATCAATCACAACGAATTTATCTCATCCAAATCAATTTAAAAATCCTATCTTTTAGTTTCCTTATACAAACTGATAGCCTGTTTTAATTTCGAATTTCAGTTATCTAAACGTGGTCAAATTAAGATGATCAAAGAATGGAATATGCTTATAATATTATGACTTATAAACCCTCAAATTTTCAGCTCGTTTGGACTTCAACCCGACATTCAAAAGGCCCATGAAGCCCAATTAACTCCCAGCCGGACAGAATTGATCATCCAGTTTTGTAGCTCGTTTTTACCTATGATAACCTCATCAAATTGAGATGCCTCCTTAACAACATTTGTTCATCATGATGTAAACTAGAGTGTGTCCAAAAATCAGCTCATTTGGAGCTCATCTCGATGCTCAAAACGCTTAAGAACAGACATCAGACACTTCTGTGTACACATATAACAGCAGCCTATTGAGCTCAACTTCTTGCCATGATAACTAGCTCAAATTAAGATGATGTCAAAACTAAATTTGTACCTTATGATGTGAACTAGAAACCCTTAAATTTTCAGCTCATTCTAAGTAGTGTAGGGTACTTAAACATTCAGTGCAAGTCTGACACAGTTAAGTTTAAAACACAGTTTTGATGACATTTAGATTTTTCCCCAATCTTTGGCTCGATTTTTCATGGTGATGCAGCATATAAAAATGAGAGGTAAATGGTGCATCTTGTATCCTGCAAGCTCAGCTTTGATTCTTCTTGTTGTTTTTGTTTCTTGTTTATGTCTGTTCATTTTCAATTGCCAATGGTCTATCGGTGGTGCACTGTAGTCAATGGGAATGTTATCAGTGGTGTCTAATAATTTTTCTCTGTGCTACTATTTTTTTTTGGTGCATGAGAGCTTCTTTTATATGTGTTAGGTCTTTGGTCTTTGTGGAGTTTATTATTTGTCATGCGAAGTTACCATTGCCTTTGTTGAAAGAAGAAGATTTCGAGGTTTGTTGATTTTGTTTGTGCGATAGTGTGATTTTCCATTTCATTATTGTTGTGTAGAAAGGGACTCCAAACATTATTAATATTTCTGACATTTTCACTAAGTTGATTTTATTTTCACTAAGTTGATTTTATTTACTGACATTTTCACTAAGTTGATTTACTATTTCGACTTGATTCAAATAGAGTATGATTGAACATTGAAATGTTGTTTGGTTTGTAAAGAGATTTTCACTTCTAATAAAATGGGCGTGATTAGTCACCCGATTTACGTCCTTGAGTCGGTTGGTTCCTCGGTTAGTTACTTGTAACATGGACACTAATAGTTAGTGTCCATGTTATTTTTGTTAGCCTACCATGATTATTCCTTTTATTTTGGCTACACATAATAGTTAGGTGTTCGTGACTAATCATGCTAATGCTTTGTGCGATTTGTCTTGTTGAAGGTCATTGTGCTTACTAAGTTACGAACTTTCTGAACAAGCTTATCGCGCTTAAGGTGAGTGTATTTAGGGTACTCTTGCAAACCCGTAGTTAGGGGATCTATTACAAATCCCGTAGTTAGGGTACTCTTGCGCAAACCCCATAGTTAGGGGATCTATTACAAATCCCGTGAATTACGGGATCTCTGAGAAAATCCCATTTTACTTGTTTATGGTAATAGTTACTCCCTCCGTCCCATTTTATTTGTCTGTTTGACTTTTCAAAGAGATTTTGACTAGCATATTTAAAACTTTGAATCTCATTAAATGATCCAAAATTTTTACATTAAATATGCTAGTCAAAATGCCCTTGAAAAGTCAAGCGGGACAAATAAATAGAGACGGAAGGAATAATATAGAAAGTCCCATCTTGCTGTTTTTATACTAAAGCCTAACACTTCACTATAACCCCATCTTTAATTTAGCTTCTTGGTGAAAATATGAGTGCTTGATTAATAATATTTGTGTATAATAATCAGCCAAGCGTCGTAAAATGCTCTAACGAGAGATGAGTGAGATGCGATCATGGATGTATGATCAATGGCATCGACCACACAGGAAGTGGGTTGAAGATCGAGTACATTAACGGTGTAGATGCTTTCTTGACTTTTGCTTGTGAAAATACGGAGACGCGCGGATATGATTCGATGTCCATGTAAAGTGCAATATCATGCGTATCATACATGTAGAAGATGTAAAACTTCATTTATTAAAATGGGGATTCATGCCGAGATATTATGTATGGACTTCCCATGGCGAAGAAGAAGTAGTTGAGCCTCAAAGCGTTATGGAGGACACTTCAACTCATAACCAACTAGACATGAATGTTAACTCTTTCATAGAAATGGTACATGCTGCGACCGGTCCATCTTTCAATGTACGAGAAATGGAAACGGTGGATGAGAACCAAACCCAAAAGCTAAAGAGTTCTTCAAATTATTGGAATCGGCTAAAAAGCAACTTTGGCAAGGAAGCAATGATTGATATTGTCCATAATGACCAAGCTACTTAATTTGAAGTCAAAACACAATGCTTCACAAAGTTTGTTCAATGATCATTTGGACATTATTGCACTTTAACTTGCACGAGAGTCATGATATGCCTAAAAACTTCTACGAGGCGAAGAAGCTTGTTAAAGCATTAGCTCTTTCCTCATGAGAAAATTGATGTTTGTGCAAATGGTTGCATGTTGTTCGGAAGGAAGACTCAATTTACATGAGTGTAAGTTTTGCCAACATCCTAGATATAAAAGTAGGGCTCGTACCTCATCCGGGAAAGGAAATAATGTGCCATTCGGAGGCGCACTACTTGCCATTGATACCCCGTTTGCGGCGATTATGCGCTTGTGAGGAAAATGCAAAGAATATGGCGTGGCATGCGAGCGGTCTTGAAGAAGGAAAAATGGCACATCCATCGATTGAGGCATGGAAAGATTTTGATCGACAATACAAAAAGTTCTCCTCAGATCCTCGAAATGTTAGGCTTGGCACGTGTATCGATGGATTTCAACCGTTGGCCAATCGAGGAAGAATTTTTCTTGTTGGCCTATTCTTGTGACAATATACAATCTACCTCCTTGGTTGTGCATGAAGAAGCCGTTTATATTTCTTTTCGTTGTTAGCTCCGGACGAAAACCCGAAACATAAGATTGACATATATATGCAACCAGCGATTGATGAGCTACTACTTTTGTGGAATGAGGCGTTGAGACATACGATGCATATCGTAAGCAAAATTTCATGTTGAAAGCGGCTTTGATGTGGACAATCGGTGATTATCCTGCATATGCTATGTTTATGCGGATGGAGCACGGTGGAAAATTGGCATGTCCTTATTGCATGGGTAAAGCGGTGGATTTAGCTTGGAGAAGCAGGCGAAAAGTTTGTTTCTTTGATTGTCATCGAAAGTTCTTGCCCCTTGGTCATAGGTATAGGAATAACAAGAAAAACTTTCGCAATAACGTGGTGAAAGAGAGCTTCCACCTCCATGTATGGTGGTGGTGATGTGTGGGATCAAGTGAAGGATTTACCTAAGATGTGTGACACGGGTGGAGTAGTACTCGTCTTGCCGGTAAAGGGCAATCACATAATTGGGTGAAGAATAGTCCATTCAGCGACTTCCATATTGGAAGACAAATGGAATCGAAACAATTTGGATCCAATGCACATCATCGTAAAGCGTGTTTTGCAATGTGTTCTACCTTTGTAATGGACATCAAGGGTAAGACAAAAGATAATGGTGCGTCTAGGAAGACTTGAAATTGTATTGTAATCGTCCGGAGTTACACATCCGACCTAATGAAAATAAAAAACCACTTGCACGATACGAGTTAGACAAGGAGCGAAAAGTGGTGGTCTTTCTGATGGCTTAAGAAGTTAAGGTTTCGGATGGATCTTGTTCTAATTTGTCTCGATGTGTTGATCTCGAAAGCATTGACATTGCATGGGATGAAAAGCCATGATTGTCATGTGTTCATGTTGCGTCTTCTCCAGTGGCATTTCGTGAAGTCCTTCCATCAATATGCACGCCATATATGGTGGGATGACTTCAAGGTACATATGTGAGAATAAGTTTTTGTAATTTTTAATTGTATTTAGAAATGCTTATCAATACTTAATTGATCTTTGCATTTTTGTTCGTGGCGATCACATTGGTCCATTTCTAAGGGACGACGAGGCCTTGTCGGATCATTATTTGAAAAACGGTGTGGTGAGAGGTTAAAAGATATCTTTATTCACGGTTTCGTACATGCTATGCTACAATGGAAAAGATTCTGCGTGGATACATAATGATGTTTGAAAAGTTGCTTGAGTATTGGGAATCGAAGATTTTATGAAAGTTTCCACTTTGCAAATAAATCAAGCAGAGTCGCATTTCGGAAGAGGGTCTTCCGGTGGGCAAATGCGCGGCGGATCAAGATCAAGCCATGATGTAAAAGCGTGCATGGTATTACAATGGGTTACAAACTTGTCATTTATGATTACTACTTTTTACTAATAGAGCGAAGCGAAAAAATCGATCAATAAATTAGAAAGAACTTCGTACTAATGATGAGTTAATTGTTTTTCGGAGAAGGTGCTAGGGCGTCTGTTGCTATTGCGGAGGTGTTTATGTTCACACACACAAACAAGAAAGATAAGGTGCCTATTGATGATAGTCTTTGCGATTATTGAGGTAACAAAATTGTTTTACTTTTTCAGGTTGCTTTAATGTCTTCAATGATTTGCTTCCCTTCATTTTTTTTGACACATTTGTCTAAGGTTTTAAATAATAATGGAGTTTTGTTGCCATAGTATGCCACTTTTTCTTCAATTTAGTTGGGTTTCTTTTAGTCATCATTCTTGTAAAATGATTTTGCATGATTTTGTAAATCATACCGATGTGAGGACAATCGTTTTAGTAAGCGTATATTTTAGTGTGTTTCGTTGTCATATAATGATTTTGTAAATCATACCGATGTGAGGACAATCTTTTAGTATATTCCGTTGTCTTATACCCACGCAATTGACATTTTGACTTTTCTTAGACTATCATTCTTTCTCAATAGTTGTCTAAACTTTAATGAGTGAATTGGAACTTATTGTGAGACAATGTATTGTAAGATGTCATTTGTTTATGTTATGTCATTCTCACTACTTTGCATGTCTTTTATGGTATAGTATATTGTGAAACACCTTTCTAAATCCTCACGGGAGCTTTTCGGAGAGAGAGAATGCGAGCGTATTTGAATATTTTGGCAAGAAAGATCCAATTCGGATGAGTTATTACGTGAAGCCGATGAGGTGTTTCGGAATGTGCCGGCGGTGTAAAGAATGGGCGTATTAAAGGCTTGGGTAATTTATCTTGAGAATACACGAGTGGATCAGTTTCTCATACGATGCCAAATGAGGTTTTGACGGCGCAGTATCACTGACTTTTGGAAGAAAATTCTAGGTTGCGTGAAGACCTTTCTGCACAGACGTGAAAGTTTGGCCGAGAGAGAGAGAGAGCAACGGTGCACAATCTGCAATGCGGCGGAGATAGCAAGGATTGCCTTGACTAGTCAAGGATTCCTCCATACTCAGGTAGTGCTTGATAGTGAGGATTATGGATTGTTCATATTTTGCTATGTATTGTGTTGTCTCTTTATTTTGTTTTGGGAATCCTAAAGTGGAACAATATACGCTTTTGTAACTTAATAATTAGCTATATGGAGCCTTTATTGACTTGGTTTGGTTGATGCATTAGTTAAATATTGTGTTAGTTTTTCATAAATTGTGATTTATTTGGCCAGTGGAATGAGAATTTACGAATAAATCAAAATAAAAAAATATAATTTTCCGACGGAGTAGTGACGAAATTAAATCGGACATGTTATGAAAATTACCGACAAAAGTCGTCGGAATTTAGTCGAATAATTAAGCAAATTTTAGTCGGAAATTCGTCGGAATAAATGGTCGAAGTTCGTTGGAATCATTTCGTAAGAACTTCGTCGCTAATTTTGTCGGAACCATTAGTAGCAAATTTTGTCATTGAGGTCGTCGGAAATTTAAGTCGGAAACAATCGTCGGAAATTTAGTCGGAAATTGCGTCGGAAATTTCGTCGGAAAGATTCGTCGGAAATTTCGTCGCTATAGTCGTCGGAAATTTCGTCGCAACGCGTTTCCAACGGGCTTTTTTCCAACACCCCATATTTCGTCGGAAATTGGTCGGAAACATGTGTTTCCGACGAAATTTCGCGTAGGAAATGCCGAAAATTCTAGTAGTGACATCAGCCAACTACTACGAGATCATGCAAGAGCTGTCACAGCAGGGAAGGGGCGGATGCCATGAAGGAAAAGCAAGCAGACGCCAAACTCAAAAACTCAAATTTCTCGCTCAAACCATTAATTAATATCTTTGGCAGGTGACATCGGAGCTTGGGCTGTGTCAGATTCTATGCTAAGGTTCACCATAGGCAAGCAGATGAAGAATATCATGGTTATCGAGGAGTAGGTAGATTTGAACATGATCTTCAAGGATCTCGAGACATTGTATATGTGAATTGCAAGACAAAACCACAAGAATACCACGCGTAAACCCGGTAACAAAACTCAATAATAATCGAAATAAAATCTATCTTAAATATGATAAAATATGTAACAAATACTAGCGTTGCACTTAGACCAAGCATAGGCAGAAATGATTCGAATTGTTACAATAGTGCTTAAAATGATATCAGAAATGGGGGTAAAAAGTCATGATTATTTGTGGCAATTTGTCTCTCGTCAATTAACCTTTAGAGTCACGTTCAAAACATAAACCATTAACCATCCTCTCATCAATGATTAAATATTTAAGTCGTTACTTTAATATCCAATTTTGAAAACAACAATTTTCAAAATTATTTGAGGTCATTCATATTCTAAAAATCCAATGTCTTGAAAATTAATTGTCATCTTATGACAGAATGGCCCACTAGATATCATCGTATCCGATTAATTAGTCTATTCATTAAAACACATTTGAAGTGATTACATCATATCATGAGTATCCATTTTATTTGATAATTAAAGTCTTAGAGCACAATATCGGATACATAGTCTCTTCAAAAAACTTTAGTTACTAAAACGTAATTACTCATTCAATTGCTTATTTTAATATGATTTAAAAACTCAATCATTTCATTGACAGTACAGATTTTTTAACAATCGAGATAAAAACAAAGAAATAAAAGATTACCTAAAATCACCAACATAAAAATAAATATAATTAGAGCGCACCAAAAAAGCGGGGCGGAGAGGCGGTTAACCTTAGATCGGGGCACGATAACTGGTACACCAGAGGTGCGTCCTTCCCGTTGTTGTTTACACATTCAAAATAAAAATTAGATTGTTTATTATTTTTTTTGTCCCACTAATGAACTACCCCCTGTTGATTACCTAGAATTTAAGGAAAAAAATTAATGGCCAGGATCGCATTTGGTTATCCACATTCCCTTGCAGTGGTCGATCAACCAGAAAAATATGACAAGTATGTAATATTTTATCAATCATATATCTATGTGACTCTTTATTGTTGACATGATAGTCGTAGACTTTTTGAGTACATTTCGTGTATCACATATAAAAGCCGTCTTTCATGTGGTATATCCGCATGCGGATATACCATACAAAAATTTCCCCATTTTTGTTGATGGAAATTCGGTTTTTTATCTTTCAAAAGTACATAACTTTTCTTATAAATATTCCACATAAGATAATTATAACCATATTTTCAATAACATGATACAAATTTAAACATTATCCATTAAATATGTTATGTCGGAAATGGCGTATCATTTTGGTTGGAGGCGGTTCTTGAAGTTATTTATTGATAAATGTTTCTCGAGATATACAACATTAGAAGGATCGAGAGGCCCTTTAACTCTGTCTATGCTTTTAATAACTGCCCTTGCTGGAATCACGCTTCTTGAAAGATCTGATGATGTTTTATAGTTTAAGCATGACGAGAATCCCTACAAAAAAAGAGTGCGTACGTAATTAGAGGCCACAAGTGAGAAGGGAAAACTCAAAATTAAAAAGAATGTCCAAGACATGAAAGAACATCAAGAAATCGGTTATTTAATTATTTATTCATTTTTTTGGTGAGAAATGAACATCGGAAACTGACATAATTTTGTATCAGATTATTCATGTACAGTTTATATGGTAATTGAGCAGCATAAGAACCATTATCTAGACACAAGCCGGTCTGATCTATATGAGCTTCCTTGCCTGAGTAATTAAAGTGTTAGATCTTTCGGGGCAAGTTTGGTGTTGAGAAAAGCTATGAATCTTTGCACTACATGATGAGAATAATTGTCATGATAGTATCAACTACATAAACTAATACATAAATTGATTTTTTTTTCTTTTCGAATATTAATAACAACAAAAGATACAAAGATTACAACCGGACAACCGCCGGAACAATGCTGGACAAACACCGCAACATTACCAGCCTACTATTGGACAGAACCAAAATAACCGAATGGAAGAAAAACAACAAGGAGAGAACCCATATTCCACCAAATATTGTCTCATTAAAGAAAATTTGAATTGGTAAGAGAATAAAATGGAACAATTCGTCATTACCGCGGATGTCTATAATTGAATTGAAAATCAACCAACACCGACCAGCATCATACGTAGTGACCGATAAACCCGATGAGCATCGAGACCATCTGAGAACAAAATAAATAAACCAAAAGAGGACGGATCCAAATTTCAGAGCTTTGCGGGCCAGGCTCATTATGTTTGCGAGACAAAGTTAGTTCGCAGATGAACTCACACCGAGCTCCGCAGATCGGCCTCCTCAGAAAGCAAGTCCGCGGGGCGGGGTAAATTCGTGAGCTTTGGATGTAAGGCTCAATACGTTTGCAAAGCTGAGACTAACTCTCAAAAACCTTTCAACCTCGGAAGACGTGGGCACGAATGACAGCGTCATAACAATAACACTGCCACCTGGCAGAGTAGGTCACTGTAAAATTCTACAAATTACCTTAACCCATGAACCAACTCAAACAAACAAGTCTAGATGACAGTGGCCGAACAACACCTCTAACAGATCCGACCGCACAACAAGTAGTTCAGTCAGATCCGGGGAGGGTCGGACTAGCCCTCGCCACGTGTCATATTTATATTGGCTAACCATTAAGGGATGACAGAGAGTTAATACATAATAAGGGCCAGGAGCCTTAAAGACATACCTAATGGTAGGTATTGAACCCCAGGTGGGAGATTGGCAGAAACTCCTCCTCCAGCCGCCGCAGGTCGGCCAAAGCTTGGTGAAGAGGAGCTGTCCAGTTCGGCCATAGTGGCCTTAGGGGCTCAGCGCAGGACGCACAGAGCGACCCCGGCTGTTATTCCACTGCTGGATAACTAAAGATAAATAAGAAAAGAATTCTAAGTCATAAAGACTCCAATCCTGACATTTAAATGTGTCCATAATTATCCTTAAATCATAGGGATTTACATGTATTAATCCTTAGGGAAATAATAACAATAATAATAATAATAATAATAATAATCTTTGCAGGACAAGGAAATGGATGAGACGTCCGCTATAAAAATAACTCTAATAAACTACGAAAGACTTGATTCCAATTCAACTATTAGATACGTAGGAAACTTGAGAGAAATATCTCTCAAAATCAGTCTAAAAATCACCAAAAAACATCCCTCGTTTATATTACCCAAGATTAAACGGTCCGGATAACTATTAGACGAAATCCAGTATCGTCAGTTGGTTAATGGGTTGTCATTCCTCAAATGCAAAGTTAGGTTGTGGAAATAAGCTTCCATTAAGGGCAGAGTAGTACTAAAAAGGCAACCATTTAACTTTTGACCATTCATAATAGGAAGGACCATATACCTTCAAAGTAGATAGTTATCTCTTATGGTCCAACCTGCGGGTTTTGAATGCCTCAATAATTACATAGACAAATGACCCCTGGAAAATATCTGAGTGTTTGAGGTATGACACATAACATTGAGAGTTTCTTCAACCTTATGCTTAAATGCACAATAAGACTATAGGCCTCCAATAGTTAGAGTGTTTTAGCAAGTAGCCCTCAACCGCAGTAGGTTCTCCCAGCTTTTTTTAAGCCTAGAGCCAAAATCTCTCCAAGAACCATTTGCGTAGAGAACACATGTTGAGGCCTAAGGAAATCATACTCGAATGTGCATGCGTAGCAAATATAGAAACTCATATCAACATTATCATGAGTTATTGTAAAGGTCATTTCTTATGTTTCCTTTTCCCACTTTAATTTCCATTTATAAATCGATTGTGAAATCTCTCAATGCAACTCTAATCTAATCATGATTTTTCAATAAAAAAAGAATTCCATCTAATGTGTGTCGTGTGTGCGCAATTGATTGTGCTTAATATGTGTACGTGCATTCATAATATCACAACCTCAGTTTTCTTAGCGAATTCATGCCTATAAAGTTGATTTCATCATGCATATAGTGTTGATATCAAGGAATCTTTAAGTCAGTAGCTAAAGCTTCCACCATCAAAATCATTGTTTCACTTGTTGTGTAATAAGGCTTTAATTAAATGGGCCTTTTCACGAATAAGTTTATATGCCTTAGCCGGAAGGATTATGAATGAGAATAATATAATCCTGACAATGTATGCAAACCGAAAACGGCTATCTATTGTCTCAAACAAGCTCTATGATCCTAGTTTGATGCTTTTACATCTCAAATGGATGTTTTGGGGATTTTCCTCAATCCATTTTTTATTCATTTATTTTGTACTTGAAAGTTCCGATCAATCAATTTTTGTATCAGTCTATGTAGATGATATTGTCGCGACAACTATACTCATCATCTGGTGTATAGATTCATTGTTACTATCAACACCAAATTTGCTTTGAAAGATCTGTCTTATTTCAAAGGAATCGAAGCTCATATAGATCAGATAGACAGGATCGTGTTCAGATCATAGTTCTTATGCTACTCAATTACCATATAAAATGTGCATGTATAACCCGATCTGATGTCCAACTCCTTTTGTGGTAGGATAACACCTTCATCCTTATCACTAAACTACAATGCGTAATCTTAGTCTTTGGGAAAGTGCAAGTGGAGTGACGATGCTAGAAATCGTCTTAACAAAATCTGGATCTTTCTTTCTATTGACAACCTGCACAAGTTTCAAGAACAACAAGAACGATAAAAAGAGGGGGTGGTTTTAGGTGGTTTAGACTGCACTTGAGGTGATACTTTTCAAGCTGCCTACGTATCCAATATGTGAATTGGAATCAAGTCTTCGTAGTTCTTTAGGGATTGTTTATATAGAGGGCTTGTGCACTCGTTGTGTGTGGCGTGTCCATGGTGGGCTCTATTTCGTGTTCCCTAAGGAAAAGATAATGATGATGTGATCCCTCGATTTTAGGAGATAATTATGGGCATATTTGAATGCTAAAATCGAGTAGTTATGATTAAGGATTCTTCCCATATTTATCGATTTAATGTACCTTGAGAGAGTTTGGTCCGAGGGACTTAGGCCGACCTACCGAGGTCGGGCACGAATAGCTGAGCATATGCACCGGCCGACTTGCAAAGGTCGGAGGAAGGTGACCGAACTCTTCCGGTTCGGATCTTGGGGTTACGGTCCTCAAGGAGTATTTTCTCTATCTTCATTTATGGTTGGACTATTATAGGGTCACACGTGGCGAGGAGTCTTGATCCGATCTCCGTCATGGAGGATTACTGATTTGACCTTCACGGGCCATTTATTTACTTATGTCGTCAACTACCTCAATCAAGTATATATATGCAACCTCCCAACCTAGACCATTGGTGGGTTGTGAAGGCACTCTATTTCATGGTTCACACTCTAACCCTATCGCTTATCTTCATCTTCAAACCTTCTCAGATGCATATCAGGTTGTTCATCATTATGACGGAAAATCCTTAACTAGGTATCTAGGATATTCACATACCCCATAGAACTCCAAAAAAACAACATGTGGTTTCTAGGTCCAGTACAAAATCAGAATATCAAGCCTATTGGGAGCTAAAGTTTCGTGGACTAACTGGATACTGAAAGAGCTTGGTATTTAGTAAACATAGATTTCTTTGATCTGGTGTGACTACACATGAGCAATTTCATTAGCATATAATTCAATCTAGCATGCTAGGACCAATGAAATTGAAATTGACACTCATTACATTCAGAATTAAGTCCCATGAAAAGAATTCCAGGTCTACTATGTTTCTATCTGGAAATCAGGTTGCAAATGCCTTGGCCATAGTCTTGTCTGGTTCTCAGTTTTACTTTTTCAAGTCCACACTCAATGTTGCATTAATAATACCATTATGTTTGTTAGAGGAGAACTGTTAGAAATATTAGTGATACCTAACTAATGGTGTAGCGAAATGTCTATCTATCTAGTTACGCTACTGTTCTTGTATTCATGGTACAAAGTCTCGGCCGTCTCATATCCGACTCGGCCTTCTCGTGTGGCCTTCTCGTGTCCGACTTAGTGAGTACCGATACAACTTTACAGATTCATCTCCTAACAGGCTCGAATTGGATTGATATCGATAAAAGTCAGCCGGCAGATATCAGCCAATTTTCACGGATTCAGTCCCGATAACGGCCGATTTTCACAGATTCAGTCTCCCGATATTGATATCCTAGCAGGGAAAAGTCTTGTATAAAATAAAAAGCATACAAATCAGTCGTCTTAGAATTAACCTAAAATTCATTTTCTGTAAAGGGATTTTGGTATGTACCTTGAATATAATGACTTCAACTTCTTCTCCATCAACCACAGCATTAACAATCAGAACTTCATCTCTTGCAGATTGACTGTACATCTCTAGCAGTGCTATCTCTTCATTATATCCATAAGCATCTTCTTCTTCATCTTCATCCTCCATCATTCTTGATCTCTTTCTAGCTTTGTATTTTAAACTGATACCTCCATTTCTCCTCTCTAGCTTCAACGAGGCAGTGGGAGAGTCAATGCGGCGGCTTTCTCGATTGAAAGTTGCAGACTGTTGTTGAAAGAGGAGAAGGGAAGAACGAGTCCATGGATTTGGAAGCTGCTTCAGCATGGGATAAGGTGGAAGTGATGGTAAGCCGTATGCGGTGAATATGAGATCGGCTCAATGACAGTTAATTTGGACTTAATTTTAGAACAAACAGAATTCCGATAAGGATAGGCCAATGTCATTTCATACGCATTAAAGGCAAATGTTCAATTACTAGTTTGGTCCCAAAATCTATAAGTGGTTACAATTTTTCAAACAGATTATGAAAATTGTAAACCGTAAATAATTTGAATGTTAAAAGTTTAGAATAAACTTTGACTCTCAATGTAATAGTTTTAAAGTAGATGAATTATAATAAATTAAGAGCAAAAATAAAAAAAAGAGTGTAATAAATAATCAATTGGTATTCTAAATGGATTTATATTAGAAGACAAATTCAAAAAGCTAAACCGATTTGCATTTTGGGACAGAGGCAGTATGTCGTTGAATAATATCAATTCTGTTTCCAAATATTAGTCTTTTTTTATTTTCACATATATTAAGAAAGTGTCGCGTGTCAAAAATATTCAAGGGGAAAAAAAAAAAAATACAATTGATTATTATTAATATAATATTTATAAATTAATAAATATTAGTTAATTGTTAACAAATTATAGTCTACAATGGATCTTTACACATTTCAACACCACATCAAGCATTCACCACTTCATGATCAACTCTAATTCAACTCAGATTTGCCTCAACTAGACTTCTCCCTTCAGTTCAGCAAGATTACTCTTCAATCTTGTTCCACATCAAAGACTAGGATCGCACGAAGAATGCCCTGTCCCTGACAACCAGCCTTTATTTGAAAAAGAGACGTTCAACAAATGACATTTAGAGTAAACCTAGGGCCGGCCCTATAGTGAGGCCAGAGAGACCGCGGTCTTAAGCCCAACGGTGCCGGGAGAGCCCAACGATGCCGGGAGGGCCCAACGGTGCATGTTTTACTAAAAGAAAAAAAATCGTGTAGATTCAATCCAATCTAACATAATATAATATGTTTTTTTTTTTTTAAATAAAGGCCCTAATTTTTTTACTCCCTTCATGAACTGATGCATGTATTGGTTTATGTTTCGGGGCCGTTGCCCCTGAACCCCCACGAGTTGGCGCTGCCCCCTCGACCCACCGTGACCTGACCAGGCAGATCGAACTCCGTTTCGTTGCGATAACATTATTTCGTTCGGCAACTCGTATGCAAGAGATTATAAAAAATATTAATGAAAAAAATATCTAACAAAAGGTCCCAATAAAAAAAATTTACTTGGCCCAAAAGACTACTTTATAGGTATGTTTTGAGACTATCAATAAATTGAATTTTGTATTTACGGATGTTAAAAACGCGATAAGTTTGTTTAAAAAAAAAAAACAACTTCAACAAAAGACCTAATTCGGAGACTTGGCCTTAAGCTCAAAATATGCCAGGGTACGTACCCCGAGTAAACCCTAAATCCACGTAAGACTCATGTCGTAATAGAAAGGAAACAAGCAAGAGACTCGAAAAGTAACATTAAAGATCTTCAATTAACAAACTTAGCGGATTAAAACTACTATCAAACAAAATCATAAATAGTTACTAACATTAATTAGAACTCAACTTGACTAAAAAGAAAACTGCTGATACACAACGAACTTCATCGCTTCAGTCCTAAACTTGCTCTCCATTCTCATCATCTAACTCATTTTTAACCTGCATTTCTTCTTATTAATTCCAATTAAATGAGTGATTACTAGCTAGATACTTAGTACGGAGAAAGAAGACAAAAATACAGATCAATACTGTGTGGGATGCCGGGAGACACGACATGAATCTACATCATCCAGTTAACAATCAGTTTGAAAGACCGTACTTAAAACATGTAAGAAAATTACATTTAAAACATAATCTGAAAAATACATAAAATGTATTTTAAAACATAACTCGAAACATAATGAAATCCACTTTAAGACACAATTAATTTGACATATAACAAACCACTTGAAAACCAACACTAAACCATTCATAGAAAAATGTCTATTAACTACATTAGTTCATCTTGCACGTACTTGTCCGTTTCATTACTTATTATGTTTGTATTCTACTAATCAAACTTATGTAAGCCATCTACTAATTCATACTTTACTTGTCAACCAACTGTAGTATGTTCGTGTAATGACTATCATGTTCATGTTTCTTACTTGTCATAATCATGTGTTGTCTCGTCTTTCGTATTCATGTCATGTTCATGGTGCTATGGGTAACACGACTAACACATCCCCATATGATGCGTAGGGCTTCAGCTACACATCATCCTAGGAACGACATGGGTAATAACCAACCGTACATCCCAATATGACCCGTGAGTCGATCGCAGTGCTCCTGTAACACATTGCATGTATATTTTTAGTGAGTAGAGCAAATAAGAGATGTAACGCCCCGCTCCCGGATACCAAGTACTTATCTAGAAACGAAATGCTCGGCATGTATATGTTAGGAAATCTAAGCGGGAACACAGCGGAATTTAAAATTACTTCCTTTTAACCAGGATCGACTTCGTTTAAACAATAAACATAAAAGTTGTATACGATAAAGTTACCTTGGATGATATAAATGATCGAAGATTTATCGTCTATGAAGGAGTAGTGGTGCATAGAGCCGCCCAAGCGTTCGGCCTCTACCGCTAGTCGACATGAACAACCCGTCAGAATCCCACATTGGATTGCTAGACCGACATTTTCTCTCTCTCAAAACTCTCTCTAGGAAGCTCTCATATTTTCTAGTAAATTAGAACTCTTCCAATTGTGATGTACAAAAGAGCTAGCCAACCTCTCTCTTATATAGAGGAAAGTGACGCCCCTCAGTAGTTCCCTAACTGATTGGGAGAAGCTTCCTAGTAGATTGAGAAAAAAAATACATTTTTCTAATAAAATAAGCAAACTATCTTTGATTGATTTATCTCATTTGATTTAAAATCTCATATTAAATATTTCCAAAATATTGTCAATATCTAATATTGATTATCTTTACAACATTACCATAAATCAATTTACACAAGTGTGCAAATCTATACTCATTAATATATAATATTATTATATGATAATACTATTAATTAAATTGCATAATCCAAGTATATCTTATACACTAGAAAGTGGCGCCCCATATTGCCATAAATTGGCATCCGAAATATTTTTTAATTAATATAATACTATGATTAATTAATTTGCAAAATACATGTGTATCAATATACAAACATGCGCATACATACATATACATTATATGTATAATTGATTAATCAACGTAATTAATATCTTATATTATATTTATTCATAATAATTAAATAGCACAATATTAATTTATCACTATAACACTTTATAGTCGAGATAAACTTTCCATTTTTGGTTATCACTATAACCACATTTTAATCCGCTAGATGTTCTTATGTGTGTGACCCGATAGGCTTCCGAATATGTTGACCATAGACACGAAGTGCAATTACGAAAACGCCCTTCTTATCAGCGATCACGGAATAGCGTCTAGCAACACACCGTGGCCCCTAATCATCAAAAGAGTCAAATGCAATGACTACTATCTTTCATGTGAAATGGTTACCGTGTAAATAGAATCCTATCACTGTTACAATATCCATACAGTCGTATTTCATGTGTCAAACATTAACGACAGCATCTTATAATCTGGATATCATGCTCTCTCAAAGTAACTGATTACTTCCACTTTGCAAAGATTCACGAGAGTTGGACATGTTAGTAATACCATCCGCAGCGGAAACGATTTATGGATCTAGATCTATAAACTACACGTAATAAAATAACTAGATCTATATCTACAAGGGGTTGTAGATCATACCTCTTGGATCTCAAAATCCAAGTTGAAGAACCGCAATAGGATGAGCGAAGGAAAGCGTGAAGAGCACCACGATCTTCCGTGACGTGTGATCCAAGCAACTCCGGTGGAAGGAAATTCTAACTCGAACCCTTCCGATATACTACCGGAAAAATCTCCAAGATTTTCCCCTTGACTCCCCTTGGCCGAAATTTTCCTTCTCCTCTCTAAGAGGTGAAGTCGAAATTTATGTGTGTTGTTTGGCTTGGGAGAACTCTCTTTATATAGGAGAGTAAAACTTAAGCCCCAAGGATTTTATAATTAATACAAAATCAATTATGATAATCTTATTAAATAAAAGATAATCCCAAAATATTCTAGAACAAATCTAGAATAATCTTTATCTTTATTTCTTACCATAAATATTTATCCAATAAATATTTTATGCACATGTCTTATTAATCACAAGAAAACTAATTTCTTGTTGACTAAAATACATGAGGGGCGAAATTCTTCATTATTGACCTAGTCAATATGATTTTTTTCCACACACACTAATTGGGCCAAGATTATGGAAAATGTCTTTTCCACATATTTAATTATTTAGCCCAACTAATTTAATAGTCCACTAAACAATTAATTCACATATCGTTTTAATAAAGTCCAACAAGAACTAAATTAATATTATTAGGATTCGACGTCCGAGAATAGCTATGCTATATTAGGAGGCACGTCGGGGACCATGGACTAATAATCACTGCTCCGATAAATCAAATAAATAATTATAGAATAATTATATTCGATAAATCAATCACAGAATATGCCACCATAATCCCGTGACTGCACTCCTCCGATTATGAGATTATATTTATCTCCTCACGAGAATAATAATAAGCGTCCATTGATATAATCATTACATATGGATTAATCCTCCATAGACTGTTCATTCTAAATCGGGAAGTTACCGTTAACCCTTTTAGAACCTCTTATCCTTATTTACCATTAACCCCTAGTGTTCAATTAATTCATACAACTCACCTTTGGTGATCAATCGGTGTGATATGAACTCCATGGATCGATCGTTTCTAGGATTAACAAATAAGGAATCGTTTATCTACTTCCATAAATGGAAGGAATGGATTCCGTATCTGTGATAAACACGTACTACTCACTCAATCCAAAGACAATGCCAAGATGGGGTAATTCGGACCACAGACTCGGTGTAATCCTTAACCGTCAAGTCAAACTTCATCTCGATTCAAGCGGTTGGATCGTGATCACCTCAGGATTAAGATATATCCATAAATATGATCATCCATTGATTCGATAAGACTTCTCGATTACGGAATTATATCGTGAACTCTAATCAAATCGGTCCAAATTTCATACGATATATCTATCATATATAAATGCCCCATTAGGTTCTCTTAACCGAAAGTCCGGATAAGACAATCACACCAATCGTGTTCGGGCGCATTAATAGCACGTTAAAGGAGAGACCCGATACTCTCGATTAACTTCACTACGGGCTAATTGTATTTTGAGTACATCTTCACTAACTCAATCCTCCCGTGTATATACCATACACCGAGTTAAGTGATTACATAAACGATATACTTAGGGTTTTTACGTAGTGTAAATACTATTGTCACATCGGTGATTATGAGAATAATAAATATGAATAATAACGTCAATTCATTTATTAAATAAAACAATTACAAAAATTGTCTTTCGGGCATCACACCTAACAATCTCCCACTTGCACGAAAGCATGTGATTAATTGTTTTAGAGCACACCCTATTATTTAAACTACAACAAACTACATCTCCCACTTGCTCTAAAGCAATGGAGACTCATCCCGTATTCTAGTACCCATTAAGCATATCATAACCATTTCAGATTCCAAAGTACACTCCGAGTATGCCGTCGTAGGATAGGTCAGTGACTCGGTGAGTACCTACATCTAAATGTCATGGGTCTTAATGATTAGTCAGGTTGTCGGCTCGAGACGATCCGTAGAATCGAAACGTTACCGGTCCATCAAATCATGTGGTACTGAGTAAACACTGAGCCCGAGATCGATTTAACGATCATCCTCAATCTGACTTAAAGTCAAAATCAGTGTATCACACATATCCAAGTTCACACATGAATATGTCCGCATATTGTTCCTCGTTCTCTTCAAGATACTAAAGGACATACTAAACTTGCTTTGTTAACCGCCGAATCTAAGATTCGATCAAAGTTGACGTTCAATAACCTGACCATCTCTTACTAGAAAGAGAATCTATCCCATTTCTCTTGATCCGAAGATTTAGAGAGTCATTCCTGAGGCATAGGGTAGAACTTCCTCGTTGAATGTTGCATACACGGATGCATCATCTTAACCAATAAGATGGATGGGAAACCAAGTGGATCGATTCTAATGAATTCGACCGAGTCAAACTCTTAAGAATGTTGTCCAAATCTCTATTGAGAGAATTGTGGCATTGTCGATTTCGACTTGAGATAACACACCCATGTTGATTCCAAGCAGTGCGGTGTTATCCTTCACAAACACTAATATATATATTCACTAACTCTTGTACTAAAATTGATATCCGGTCTACAAAAGACTTATCAATATTGCGGTCAAATCCACATATTGTAGAAATATATGACTTCCAATGACCGAGAGGTTTGCTTTTTATCCACAAAGGACATAAGCCTTGTGGTCATCCTGTCATGAGTTCATAAGTCAATACCCTTCATTTGAATGAATCCAGACTCCGTTTGTTTGGCAAGAAAGTCTCAGGAATCACCCCTATTTTTCTCGCTTTTGAACGAAATCATGCAATACCGAACTCATTTTACTCTTTTCCATGTAGATCCAATTACTCCCACTTTGGGCCTGAGACGCTCAGGTGGTTCTACAAGAGTATGAACAGGTGGAGTACCGAACTCCATTCACAGGGTTATGGCTATTAAAACCAACCTCTATTATCGAATCCTATCTCGCTCACAAAAGAGCCATAGGTCATCAATCGATCCTCGGACTACAAAGTCCGCCGAACCCGTAATGGGTAATGGATAAACCATACTCCCACTACATTCGGGTGGATCGAAATTTCGATCTAGTTTAGTAGTATTTAGTGTTATCACCAACAACCGATGTTGGATGTGGTGCGATTTTAATCGGTTAGTAACTACCTTGAGTAAACGTATCGCAAGGTTTAAGGTTTTCTTGTTCATAGACTCTATCGAGAGAAAGGACGCAACAAAGATAGCGTCCCTTCCCGATTTCATGAATCTTATAACAAACCTTTTTCTCAATGCTACAAGATATAGAACGATTGGTCATCGACCGAAGCGTGTTCGCGAAATTTCAGACCTACCTTCAAGCACCGTGTGCTAAATGCTTATATTTACAGAAGTGGGGTGAACCGAATCCACACCTTATCCGTAAATTCCAAAGCATATTCTAGGTAGACTTCTCGGTCTTACATTTCAATGTAAACCGTTATTTCACTTCCAATATCTTTATTGAGTTAAGCAATTGTATTGTAGCACGTCTAAAAAAACTATATAAGGCAATTTAACGGTTTCTCACTTAGTGAAAACATTTCACTATGAGGCAGGCCGAGCATCAGTCCCTAGGACTATGTGATGGCCCATTTTCTGAGTATAGAATACTCTATCTCTGTTGAAACAGAGAAACCTCAAAATATTTTGGATAAACTTACCGGAGTGTTTGAATAGTTATCAGACAAGAAGTCACTACTCGGAAGCTCCTACTAGCTTGTATCTTTCATCAGACCCCGAAGGTCGTCATAAATAAGCTATGTTACTTCTTTATAACCATTATCCTTTCCCGATTGAAAGGAAACTTTAGTCATTGAACCTTTGAGACAATATAACCAGACTGGGAGAAAGGAATCACCCTGAGCCAGTCTTCAGGTCTTGTCTTTTAGGGACTATGCACTAACTATGGAATATGAAGAAGCGTTTATCTAAATATAGAAACCAATTGCTTTTAATGGTTCTTTAAGATGTGTTTTATATACATATTTCAGCAGTTGTAAGTGGTTTTGACTTTATCAAACAAAAGTCCGAGTCTTGGATTCGTACTACAAATGGTATATTCACTTTCTATACGACAAACAAATTATCGAATAGAAGGTAAATCCATTCGTTCCAACGAATCTTAAACAGAAAAATAAATCTTCTGCGATATCCAAGGATTGAATCCGAGATTCATTTCCTCATATCACTCCCACTATTCTAGCTAAAATTAACTGCCCGTTGTTTACTCTTTTAATCGTTAAATGCACTGCTGCCTTGTTCTTCCAAAGAACTTAGCTCAAGAAAATCGCCAAGGATTCATAGGTTGGTGATCCGAAATCACTATCCTTATCCTATGATTTTCAGTTTATTAATTTTCGGTTTAGCCTTAAAATCAACTCAGTTTTAGATGACTAACACTCTTAGACATACTCTCCCATTCTTGACTTTCCGTAAATGGAAACAGATTTTGAACTAGCGATTCGTGTGAGTAGACACTACTCTTGAACCGTGGGATGTCTATTTCGAGTGTTACTTGTCGGGACTTCTCGGATTTTCTAATATACTAGAAAAATAACAAATCATAACATTAAAGCTCCCACTAGTTTATCGGTTCCAAATACCGTCTAACCAGCAATGCTTTATTTTTATGAATTTCCGATTTTTCGATTAGAAAATCTTTCGTACATAGTTCTATTGTTTCGGAAAAACAACAAATCATAGAAACTCCCACTAGTTCATCGATTCCAAATATCGTCTAACTAGCAACATTTCATGACTTTCCGGTTTTTCAATTAGAACGTTACGTGTGTAGTCAGTTACACTTTTCTAATGTTCTAGAAAAACAACAAATCATAAAGCTCCCACTAGTTCATCGATTCCAAATATCGTCCAACTAGTAACACTTCATGATTTTCCAATTTTTCAATTAGAAAATTACTCGTGTAATTACTACATACTCAAAATTCACTAGAAGAATTTCAAAGTCCGAGATCACCTTTGGTCAAACTAAGTTTGTCTTCCGTTTGACACGAATGACACTAGTGACATACCTATATGTCACTCTGGTTTTTAAAAGGCTTAAGAGAAAATATCTCTTTCGAAAAATAATTGCATTATCGATTAACTAGTTCAACGTCCTAGTTACTTTCCACTTTTTAACAAAGTCATTACTAGTCAATTAAATTTTAAGCAATTTAGTAAGGGATATAATGCTGTAAATAAAATGACATGTATTAATTCAAGTTTAACACTACTATATTTTATTTTAGGAATTGTAAACTAAAATTAAGTCTACTCTACCATTCCAAGGTTTTAACCTCGCATCTCAGTGCCGCCTTAGGGTAGGTCAAAGAGATGACGGTTAAATCGAGACAATCTCATCAATGAATAACTTGTGAGAATCGG
Organism: Gentiana macrophylla; assembly: GCA_026214975.1. Taxonomy (NCBI): domain Eukaryota; kingdom Viridiplantae; phylum Streptophyta; class Magnoliopsida; order Gentianales; family Gentianaceae; genus Gentiana; species Gentiana macrophylla. The sequence goes on from JAOBSW010000984.1 coordinate 44,207, forward strand.
ACATCCCACGAGAATCGAACATCCCTTTATTCATTGACTACCTTCCTTTTTTCAGCCTAGATATTTCCAAAAATACCCATGATGAGTGTGACCTACTATATCGGATCTCTTAGGTACGCCCGAGTATGCCGTCTTAGGATAGGTCGGTGACCCGACGAGTACCCGTAAATCCTATCCTTTCGGAGACCAAGCCATGAATGTTGATAGGCGAACACCATCCTTAGGGGACGAAATCAAAGCGACTCGGCGCCACCCTTCTCTCACTTACTTGTATCTATAGTAGAGGCCGTGGGGTTGGTGTCGCCTCCCGATCCCACTCAATATTTTGGAAGTGGTGGTAGGTTAACTAACCACGTCTTTTGATGTTAACATAAAAGCACATCAAATCAAGGATTCGAATGGTGTCGGTAACGTAGGCAAGCCTACCCGCCCTATTCGTTGGAACATATGTGTGATCGGACGAAATCGGGTCAAGAGAGCCCTATTGAGATTAGAAGGAATCACCCCTCCGCCTCGGTTTGGCTTAGTCTTGCCGGACCCCGTGCATACATCACACTAGGAGGGTTAAGTCGTTTGAGCGAAGCTCGATTGACCACCCAACCTAAAGGCGAACCGTTTTTATCCAAGATTTATTGTTCTTTTACCATCATTCAATCTCGTAGACACTACGAATTGAAAACGTGATCTCGTTTGACTTTAAGGCGGTTCACCGAGAACACACACCGAAAGGCTAACGATTTCATAACCCGTCCTCGGATCTTTAATTAGTTACTAAATTAATTAATTACCACGTATTAATTAAATTTCAACTAATTACACGAGTTTGTATACATGCCTATTTTAATTACCAAAATTAAAATTCTACATGTATGCATGGAGTGGATTTATGATATGATGCATGTCATGGCAATTCCGATTTTATATCTATTTTATGATCAAACACATAAAAATAAATTGCGGAAAATTTAAACACCGAGATGGATCGTTGGCACCCCCGTATCTAATCTATTAGAAAATAAAAACCAAAACCCTAACTAGGGTTTACTACTTTCTAACTAAATATGCATTTGTTCGAACTCTTTGACGATCGGCATACTAAACGAACTCGGATCGGGACGAAACCTTCCAGATCTTATCTTCACTCCTTGAACTTCAATATGGACGGTTGGATCGGTGCTTTGACTTACCAATTTTCTCCGAAGAAACCGCCAAACTAGGCTGCTTGAATCGACTTTGACCGTAGACCGCATCAAGGACTTCGAGGCGATCGGGAATCAAGATGAATCCCGATCGACCTAAAATTTTTATGGTACGTCCAAAACTCCAAGTTGAGCAATCGAACGATCGACACATCCCCATATGATGCGTAGGGCTTCAGCTACACATCATCCTAGGAACGACATGGGTAATAACCAACCGTACATCCCAATATGACCCGTGAGTCGATCGCAGTGCTCCTGTAACACATTGCATGTATATTTTTAGTGAGTAGAGCAAATAAGAGATGTAACGCCCCGCTCCCGGATACCAAGTACTTATCTAGAAACGAAATGCTCGGCATGTATATGTTAGGAAATCTAAGCGGGAACACAGCGGAATTTAAAATTACTTCCTTTTAACCAGGATCGACTTCGTTTAAACAATAAACATAAAAGTTGTATACGATAAAGTTACCTTGGATGATATAAATGATCGAAGATTTATCGTCTATGAAGGAGTAGTGGTGCATAGAGCCGCCTGGCGTTCGGCCTCTACCGCTAGTCGACATGAACAACCCGTCGTAATCCCACATTGGATTCTTTAGACCAACATTTTCTCTCTCTCAAAACTCTCTCTAGGAAGCTCTCATATTTTCTAGTAAATTAGAACTCTTCCAATTGTGATGTACAAAAGAGCTAGCCAACCTCTCTCTTATATAGAGGAAAGTGACGCCCCTCAGTAGTTCCCTAACTGATTGGGAGAAGCTTCCTAGTAGATTGAGAAAAAAAAATACATTTTTCTAATAAAATAAGCAAACTATCTTTGATTGATTTATCTCATTTGATTTAAAATCTCATATTAAATATTTCCAAAATATTGTCAATATCTAATATTGATTATCTTTACAACATTACCATAAATCAATTTACACAAGTGTGCAAATCTATACTCATTAATATATAATATTATTATATGATAATACTATTAATTAAATTGCACAATCCAAGTATATCTTATACACTAGAAAGTGGCGCCCCATATTGCCATAAATTGGCATCCGAAATATTTTTTAATTAATATAATACTATGATTAATTAATTTGCAAAATACATGTGTATCAATATACAAACATGCGCCACATACATATACATTATATGTATAATTGATTAATCAACGTAATTAATATCTTATATTATATTTATTCATAATAATTAAATAGCACAATATTAATTTATCACTATAACACTTTATAGTCGAGATAAACTTTCCATTTTTGGTTATCACTATAACCACATTTTAATCCGCTAGATGTTCTTATGTGTGTGACCCGATAGGCTTCCGAATATGTTGACCATAGACACGAAGTGCAATTACGAAAACGCCCTTCTTATCAGCGATCACGGAATAGCGTCTAGCAACACACCGTGGCCCCTAATCATCAAAAGAGTCAAATGCAATGACTACTATCTTTCATGTGAAACGGTTACCGTGTAAATAGAATCCTATCACTGTTATAATATCCATACAATGTATTTCATGTGTCAAACATTAACGATGAAGATCTTATAATCTGGATATCATGCTCTCTCAAAGTAACTGATTACTTCCACTTTGCAAAGATTCACGAGAGTTGGACATGTTAGTAATACCATCCGCAGCGGAAACGATTTATGGATCTAGATCTATAAACTACACGTAATAAAATAACTAGATCTATATCTACAAGGGGGTTGTAGATCATACCTCTTGGATCTCAAAATCCAAGTTGAAGAACCGCAATAGGATGAACGAAGGAAAGCGTGAAGAGCACCACGATCTTCCGTACGTGTGATCCAAGCAACTCCCGGTGGAAGGAAATTCTCGACTCGAACCCTTCCGATATGCTACCCGGAAAAATCTCCAAGATTTTCCCCTTGACTCCCCTTGGCCGAAATTTTCCTTCTCCTCTCTAAGAGGTGAAGTCGAAATTTATGTGTGTTGTTTGGCTTGGGAGAACTCTCTTTATATAGGAGAGTAAAACTTAAGCCCCAAGGATTTTATAATTAATACAAAATCAATTATGATAATCCTATTAAATAAAAGATAATCCCAAAATATTCTAGAACAAATCTAGAATAATCTTTATCTTTATTTCTTACCATAAATATTTATCCAATAAATATTTTATGCACATGTCTTATTAATCACAAGAAAACTAATTTCTTGTTGACTAAAATACATGAGGGGCGAAATTCTTCATTATTGACCTAGTCAATATGATTTTTTCCACACACACTAATTGGGCCAAGATTATGGAAAATGTCTTTTCCACATATTTAATTATTTAGCCCAACTAATTTAATAGTCCACTAAACAATTAATTCACATATCGTTTTAATAAAGTCCAACAAGAACTAAATTAATATTATTAGGATTCGACGTCCGAGAATAGCTATGCTATATTAGGAGGCACGTCGGGGACCATGGACTAATAATCAGCGGCTCCGATAAATCAAATAAATAATTATAGAATAATTATATTCGATAAATCAATCACAGGAATATGCCACCATAATCCCGTGATTGCACTCCTCCGATTATGAGATTATATTTATCTCCTCACGAGAAAAATAATAAGCGTCCATTGATATAATCATTACATATGGATTAATCCTCCATAGACTGTTCATTCTAAATCGGGAAGTTACCGTTAACCCTTTTTAGAACCTCTTATCCTTATTTACCATTAACCCCCTAGTGATCAATTAATTCATACAACTCACTGGTGATCAATCAGTGTGATATGAACTCCATGGATCGATCAGTTTCTAGGATTAACAAATAAGGGAACTGTCTATCTACTTCCATAAATGGAAGGAATGGATTCCGATCTCGTGATAACACGGACTACTCACTCAATCCGAGACAATGCCAAGATGGGGTAATTCGGACCACGGACTCGGTGTAATCCTTAACCGTCAAGTCAAACTTCATACCGATTCAAGCGGTTGATCGTGATCACCTCAGGATTAAGATATATCCATAAATATGATCATCCATTGATTCGATAAGACTTCTCGATTACGGAATTATATCGTGAACTCTAATCAAATCGGTCCATACTATACGATATATCTATCATATATAAATGCCCCATTAGGTTCTCTTAAACGAAAGTCCGGATAAGACAATCACACCAAATGTGTTGCAGGCGCATTAATAGCACGTTAAAGGAGAGACCCGATACTCTCGATTAACTTCACTACGGGCTAATTGTATTTTGAGTACATCTTCACTAACTCAATCCTCCTGTGTATATACCATACACTGAGTTAAGTGATTACATAAACGATATACTTAGGGTTTTCTGTAGTGTAAATACTATTGTCACATCGGTGATTATGAGAATAATAAATATGAATAATAACGTCAATTCATTTATTAAATAAAACAATTACAAAAATTGTCTTTCGGGCATCACACCTAACAGGACATTCCTTATAAGAAGGACTTTTCGGATATTACTCCTATGGGATATGGGATTTCCGGACGAACAACATGAATCCTACACATGCTTTAATATCACACCCGAGCACTACCGCATGATCGCCTCATGGTTAGAGGAAACCTCAATAGTTCTCAAAGTATGACGATCCACATCATGATGTCTTGAAGACTACGGTCATAGGATAATTACACAACCACCACATAGTGCGACACTTAATAAAGTAAGTGGGTCAGTTTAACGTACACATTCTCTAATACACGTCCATGTACAGTCCAAGTGTCCTTACACTTTGATAGATGAGATCTATCCATACCTTCAATAAGATAGAAGACATCCAATACGTGCTAGTCTAATCGTACTATTAATGTCCCATTTAATAGTACATACGACTAGAGACATTTAAGTATCAAACCATTAAATTGATTCGATATCTCATCAACCAAAATCACTAGTATGATTTATCTTTCACAGTTTGACACTAGGTACGATATCATATAAAAATATCGTAATTGGTCCGTTAAACGAACAAATATATAATAATAGAAAGCCATTTATCATATGTATAAACATAATGAAAAAGTGTAAATGATCCGACCTGGTCAGATCCGGTCCAACTCGATTGGGTTTAGGACACTATTTCAACAATCTCCCACTTGGCCTAAAGACAATCACTCGTACACACAACACCGTGTTGAAACACAAGAATCTCATGAAATACTCGCAACCAACCCCAAGCGTGAACGCATCACTATCCGTGGGGTCTCAGACTATTTTCATATCATGTTCCAAATGATCAAGTCAAAAGAACTGCCTCAACACACACATGAACCTCTGATAAGACCTTGGTCCTTGCATAAGCAACGAACCCACTTACTATATCAGCAATATAGAAAAGGTGGAAGAACCATACAAGGTTCAGGACTGAACCTCTTAGATCCATGTATTTCTCCTGATGCGCCTCCAAGGTGATACTATTTCTTGGCTCAATTGTAGAATTTTCAAAGATTTCTAGATAAGAACATTTCCAGCTCATTGAATCACTTAATCAAAGTGATCGCAAACCCAGACTCTAGCTCCCACTATCTTCATAAGACATTGGGCATACATAAGTATATCTATGTTTATTTGATTCCAAACTTCAATAAACTATGAACACATCCTTAAGATTTTAAGGATATTCTAGACTCATAGCAGAATCACTTTCATACTTACTCATGACTCCTCATGCAATATTAACATCTGGTATAATTCTTATGATACGGACCCTATTGCAGTAGCAAAGGGAACCTTCCCTAATTATCATCTTTCACCTTATCTTCAGGACTGACGTCCTGTCATAGATAGATCCCGAGAACACTGGCTAGCAGCATCTCTCGAGATGATCTATGCTAAACTCTTTTAGCATCTCATCTATGCAGGTGAACTGTGATAATTAAGCAGTATCTCAATCTATCACTATAGATTCTTACTTCCAAAATAAGAACAGCAACTTCCAAGAGCTTTCATAAAAACCTTGAACTACCAAACATTAATTTACTATAACACGGGGTGTTGATTCCGAGAAGGATATCCAATACCTTGCTCAAAACTGCGACACTCCCACTAACCACTTTCCACATTAGGCATATCTCCAATTTTTATCAAATCAAACTCCTTTGATTCTCAAAGTAAAGAACTCATATAAAGGAACTTGTTCGAGCCCATAAAAGGATCTCATAAGCTTACACATCATGTTATCGTCTATGAACATCAAGCCATCAACCCAACATTTTCAACACTATCATATAGCCATGATACGCAGCTACAACAAGCACTATCTGAAAAGATTTAAGCATAGCTGGTAGTATAAAGGTAATTACAGGGTTTACACCCCGTAGCCTTTAGCCCATAAACTTAGCCTTATGGTGATTGCATTACCATCCACGTCAGTCTTTCATAAAGACATGCTACGCCTTTTAGAGACATTCCCATCCGGTAAGACAGACTAGGTTCATCACCCGATTGTCACACATGGAATCTACTTCAGACGTTATGGTTCTAAGCCTTATCTCTTAATCTGGCCTCTCAACCATTCCTTCAGAAGTCGTGAGATCTTCATTCTTCAAGATGAACACACCAGCAGCCTTTTCAGGCTTGTGGTTCTACAGACTCATAGAGTACTTGTGTGCACTGAGCAGTGTCATGCACCTCATCACTTTGCAGCGCCTGCTCATGTTCTAATGGTTGAATATCTCTTTGTGGTTCTCAAACTCTTTTGAGATCTCCATTTACTCCCTTTGTTTCTTTTGGAAGAAACACTTCCTCTAGAAGATAGCACGTTTGAAAACAAACATTTTTGCTCCGCGGGTAAGTAAATAATATCTAGCGTACTTGCTAAGATATTCAACAAAGTTGTGTATGTCATACTAAGCTCCAAGCCTTTCAGACATTGTCTGCTTACTAGAAGCACAATAACCCTAAATCATCGGTTAAGATGGATTTGACGTCTTCGTCTTCCATAAATGATATGGAATTCATTCAACCTTCATTCTTTGTGTTGGAAATAAAATTTATGTTTTGATGATGATTCATCACTTAGTTTGTTAATTGTTCTTAACCCCATTGATGAAGTGTCATAACTAGCTGTTATAGTGCAAAGCAAAAAGAAGTCTAGATACCAATGTATAGGATTTATTAAAGTCGATATTTGTATAAGTTAAATCGGACAAGCAATCGTAATAGTTCTTGACCGAATCGAGAATTGAAGAAAGCGACATTTTGGCTAGCTGAGATTCTACAAGAAACTGATAATAGAGCACACCAAATGAAGATTGAAGAAGATAAGTTCGCAGAGGAAACAGACTCGGTTGGCTTATCTAGAAGAATGAAGGACTGAGACTCGATTATTGAAGAATGAAGAAGCGAGGCTCAAACTCGATTATGAAGATTACAAGTCGAGATCAGAAAGTTGGACTTGTGCAAGATTGTGGTGACTGAATCGACTTTATGGATCTTGTATGAAGACCAAAGAATCATAAGGACAATGAATTCTTAGATGATAAATGTATCATGGTGTACTACGATTATGCCAATTATAATCGATGAAAGCTGAGTCTCGATATTTGATGAAGAGTAAAATCTCGATTAATGCTCCAAGTCGATTAGAAATCGACAAGTTTAAACTCAGTATAAAACTGATAAGGAAACTCAGTTTTACAAGTTAGTCATCGAACAAACTGAAAGTACAATCGAACGTTGTAAAGAAAGAAATCTCATTGGATAAGTCACTGACACAGCAGGAACAGTCAGAAAATATAGCCATTACAAAGCAGAATGAATGTTGAATGAACCCCTATAAATAGATTACTTCTACAACATCAAAGATAATGCAGGCATATGATAAAAAGTAAGAAAATCCATCTAATCAAAAAGGATCAAATTGAGGGGGAAAGCCAAATTCAAAAGAATACCTGCTAAATACTTAATTGCAAGATCAAGAAAATTTCTTCAAAGTGTTCAAGCATATTCAGGCAGATTCAAGATCTAAAATTTGAAGAAATACAGAGCCGTGCTTAAATTAATTATCCAGAAAAAAAGCTCAAATCACAGTTGAATCATAGTCATTGATTCAAAGTCTCAACTTTGATTTTATCAAAGGTTTAGATCTGTGAAACACCAAGAAGGTGTGAAGGATGAGTTGAGTGCGATCGGGAAGACTGTGTTTGTGATGAGTGGTGAAGAGGCAATTCTACCCTCCAAGGACCAAAGTGGTTCAAACAATTGAAGAGCAAAGCAATCCTACCTTTCTACAAGTGTTTAGATAGTGAAGCTAGGGATTAGCCAAGGACTATCGGTTTAGGACTTTTTGTAATGGGCCATCTCAAAGAAGTTCTAGTGGAATTTTCCTCCGCATTACTGAGGGGGAAGAGAGGACGTACATGATTACACCATCGGAACCTCTATAATTCTTGTCTATTTACTTTATGCATTCATTTATTTCTTTATAGTGGTTTTCATATCGAAATTATAGTTACTAGTTGTTAAAGGCTAATTTTATATCCATTTGCCGATTAACAAGACTAAATATAAGTCAAAGATTAACTTATATTCGATTGAGCTAATCGAACTCCATGACAAGTTAAGGGACGGGAACAAAAGCGAAGATCGGTTTAAGTTTCAGAGAAACTCGCCTCGGGACTTTTCCACTTCAGATTAGTTTTTGGTGACAAGTTTATTCACCCCCATCAAAACTTGTGTTAGCCTTTCCAAGGACCAACAATTGGTATCGAGGCGAGTTCTTCCTTTTGAAGGAGATCCAAATTGTTTCTTGCTCAAAGGGATAAGCGTGCATCGATTATTTCCAAACAACTTGATTGTTAAAAACCTCATCTGACTTCATTACAATGGATACATCTAGAATTAGAAATTGGCTAAATAACCCTCGATCGACTACTTGCAGAATGTTGTCTATGATTTTCAAGATCAAGTACTTGAAAGATTCAGTACTACAAGCTCTCACACAAATCCGGAACCTCATTTCAGTTATGATGTAGACATTGAGTTTAATGCGAATATTGATGATGAATCCAAAGGATTTCCATCCTTAAGTGATCTCTCAGAAGAAGCAGAAAAAGAATTAATAGGAGTAGCTGACTTTATAGAAGAAAAGCTAACCAGAGATCCATCCAATATAAAAGCCATAGATATTGATGAGACCCTACCTACAAGCCATGGAGGAGAAAGCGATGAAGAAATCATATTGTTAGGAGCTACACAGGCGAATGCCATTGATAAAGGAAAACAAGTTCTGATCATTGATGATTCCTCAACAAGAGGCTCATCTATCAAACATCAGGAGGTAAGCGCATCTACATTCAAATGTCACACTATCCTGAACAATCAAAGAAATGAAGATTTCAATGAAACCTTGGACATACTCATAAAGCAATTAGAGATAATTCAAAAGAATTATAAGAATGTCAAAAAGGAGAAAAAGTTATTGAAAACTGAAATTTCAAGATTGAACGCTGAAATTAACCTAATCAAGACTAATAATGAAACCAAAGTGATTGGACCAACTGATAAACCAACAAACATTGTAAACATCAGTGAATCATCAGTTGATCCAATCTCCAAAGTTCAATTCAAACCAGGAAAACCATTTGGAGATAGATCTGGTTTAAGGTTTGATAATCAGTATAATTCTAAGTTAAGACCAAGATCAGTTGCAATAAAATTTGTGACTACTCAACAGTTAAAAACTCAGAAAACTGATAAAGTTATTAGAACTGATAGATACTCAGCACAGCCAAATGCACAAACTGCTAAAACTGAAAAATCTGTTAGTAAAATTCACCAAGCCAACAGATTTTACAGAAAAACTCAGAAGGCTGAAAACAGTAAAACTGATCCAATATCAGTAAGAAAAATCTTCAAGTCATATCCATCTAAGGATAAAGATCATTCAAGGATCAGAGGGAAAGGAAGATTATTTCCCACAGATGAAGATTGGAATAGACCATCACATCAGTTTCACAAGCAAAACAAATTTAAAACTGTTATGACAAAACAGGAAAAGTTTGTGAAAACTGACTTCACATAGTCAAAATATCAAGAAAGGTACAAAGTTGTATCATCACGAGCTAATCAGTTAGGACCCAAAAAGATATGGGTACCAAAAATTTCTCACTTTGTTTTGGGAGAGAAGCAGAAACCGGTGAATCGAAAAATGTTATTCACAAAACTGAGTTGTTTTCACAACTGAGTTTTTAAATTCAGCATGAGGACAAAACTGAGAATATACAGTTGTTAATACACCGTACCTTCTTTATCCACTTTTATCTAGCTACGGTTATCAAGAAAAGACGTGGTCCTTCTCAATCTAATCCGTTCATAATTTCCACACATCCACCTTTTTGCAATCTCAACACATTTATGACGGGGACGTTTTAAGTCCCACTCAATTCTTAACTACCCCACTCCAAATTATAAATATCCGAATTTTCTTTTATATAAATTCTTTACGCTTGAATTCGAATCTACTCTCTCGAATTTCAAATTTTCAAATCTTCAATCAAATCGGAAAAATGACCTTCACTCGTGTTGAACCCGGAATGATCGTTTCTCTTGATCAATATATTGCAAAGTATGTTGATCAAACTCTAGTTAATTCTATTGCGACAAAAATTCGAAAAATTAAAGGATTGGAAGCTTCCTTCAACATCGATCTAAAAAGTGTTTGTGTAGAAAGCATCGGAGACTTCTATCAATTTGGTAGAACAACTGTAGAAGGAGAAGACACACAAACCTACATCACCACTGTCAGTAATAAGGAAATCAAAGTCACGAAGAGTTAATTGCAGAAATCTTTGGGTTTGACAAATCCGGAGGAACAGCAGCCATTAAGTTGACTAAAGAACAGAAAGAAAAGTTATGGAAAGATATAGTAATTATTGGTGAATCTGCTATCTTACAGACAGGGAGCACAAGCCTGCTCAAGCCAGAGTTTAATTTTATTTCGAAGTTGCTGGCAAATTGCATAATTGGGAATCTTTGGAAACTTCAAAGAATTTATCGGAGCAACACTAGATTTGCTTTACATAATCTGGTTTGAAAATGATTTCAATTGGGCAAGGTATCTATTTGATCAATTGATAGCACAATCAATTGATGTACCCAAAAAGAAGACCGACGTGAAGAAAGGAAGATTTTATCACAATAAAACTCTAGCATTAGTAGTCCAAAGAATACTCGATCACTTTGGAGTTGCTAAGAGGAAAGAAACACATGTTGCTGATGGAAAGATTGATATTAAGGAAGAAAAGACAAGGAAAAGGAAATTCGAAAAGCGAGGTGAACTCAAGAAGAAGAAAAGCAGGAAATCAAAAGAACCTACAACTGGAGATGAAGTGTTAGCACAAATTGAAGACTTGAAGAAAAGAAGAAAGTAGTTGGAAGAAACTGGAAAAGGCATAACTGAGAAATCAATAGAAATGTCATCAACTCAAGAAGCTAGAACTGAAGTTGCAGACAGATCAGCACCAGAAGTGCAAACTGAAGTTAATCTCACCAAATCCATTCCAACTTCGGTAACTGAGGTTTTACCAACTCAAGAAGAAGCTATGCATTCACAAGGAATGGATATAATGAGAGAAACTGAAGTTATCAACAGAGGCGGATCGTTGAAACCGACTTTTGCGTAAAGAAATTTGTAACTCAAAGGAACAAACCCTGAGAACTGATCCCGATAATGAAGAATCAGATAGTGATGAAAGACTGATTGATGAAACAACATTGAACATGCTTATGTTGCTTTCAAAGTCTAAGTCTACTCCTCAAGAATCTGTACCCAGCTTGGAACAAGAGGAAACTGCTAAAGAATTCTCAGCTCCTCAAACTGAAGAAAAGGAGGCTGAAGCAATAACAGAATCAACCAAGTTTATTCATTTGGATGAACAAATTCATGAAACTGAACCCACTGGACACACAATGAAAGAAGTTCCAATTGTTGAATTGGAACCTGAGCAAAGTGAAAAACATGCCGTTGAAGAAGATGCAAGTGAAAAAGTTTTGCAAACTGAGCCGATAATCTCAGCTTCTGAGATTGAAAAAGGAACATCAGTTGTCCCAATTACTGCTGAGGGAGAAACCAGCAGAACAAATCTTATGCAAACTGATGATCCCATGCAAATTGAAGTTCCTACTCAAGGAGAAGATCATGAGATCACAAGGGATTCCGAGGACACCCTCACACCATTCAAATCTCCATCTGATCATACAGAACTAATGAAAGCTGATTATGAGCGATTGCAAAGATACAGAACTTGGAAGTTCAGTTCTATAAATAATCAAAGAAGTCAGCGTGCAGAAATGGAGATCATTGAGAAATGGGTATTCGATCTATACAACATTACAAGCTTATTAGAAATAATCAATACCGAAGAATTCCTGAATCAAGGATATGCGTTGATCAGAAACAGCTATTGGAAGGAAGCCATAGCCAGTGGAAGCTCTAAGAAAAATGTTGATGATGATTTTGAGGAAGATCCTGACCTACAAAAGGGGATTCTTGCCTCTATACAAGAAAAGGAAACTGCAACATAACGAAATAGTAATGAAGACTCAAGTAGTTCTGGTGGAAGCAGTGGAAGCTCAAGTTCTGAAAACTTATCTGAAACTCAGTCGGACAAAGAAGCAGAAGGAGGTTACCAGTCTCCCACTGATAAATACACACTTGAAATAGAAAGAACATTGGTAGACATAGCTGGAGAAGAATCAGATGATGAACTGGAAGTACATTTGTCACCCGCAAAAGTTATTGATTCATCAAGACTAGAGGAAGCTGAGAAACAGTCGAAAGAGAAAAGAAAATTAGCCGAATTTAGAGAAAAACTGAAGGAAGTCGTTCTCTCACCTCTAAAGCAAGCTAAATTAACAGAGGCTGAGACAAGCAAGTCAAAGGAACAACAAGGAAGAAATTCACAAGATGTTCCTACTCAAGTTGATCTCATTAGATATTATCACAATGAGATACTCAGAATTCAAAAGGATGATAAAAGCTTATTCGGAAAAGTCTTAAAATCCTTAGAAGCCAGTCAAGATGAACGATCCAAGCTTGAAAAGAAGATGGATACTGTGAATAACAATTGTCAAACCACTCGCTTGAGATTCGAAAACAACCCCTTTGAACATGTCACAAAGAAAAATGAAACTCAAAGGCAGATGGGAAGGCATTCTCGAATCTAGTGGATGTAATGTTTTTAATGGAACATGGCTTAAAGGACTCAGTTGTGGCTCAAACCATATTGGCATCAACTCAACAAACCATGAATACTTACATCAAAAGCCTGATTAATAAAGATGATATCAATAAGGGGGAAAGTTTGGATATCTTAAAAGTCCATGCAGCTGAAATGCCACAAGCCCTCACAAATGTTGATGATAATTTAAGTGAACTGATGAAAGCAAGAGGAGATTTTACTGATGATGAGATGAAACTGATTGTTAAGTACTCGTAACCAAGCGACAAAAGAGTTGGTGCGGATTCTAAATCTCTACAATTTATTCAAGAATTTACCAGAGAGAGAAAGAGTATCAAAAGAAGAATCTCTTGAAACATTTCTACACATGCAGAAGATACTTGTGTACTATTGGAATAAACTGAAGAAATGGGAAGTAGATGGTACCTTAGATAAAGCTTCAGAGAAAGTTGAAAAGGCTGAACCTAAATTTATTCAAACTATACTGAGAACAGCCACCAATGAAAGACTAAGGACATCAGTCTTTACATTTGCAACTCTGTTCAAAATTAAATTTTTCAAGAAAAACAATTTATCTCAGTCATGGAACATTTGGGCAAGCATTCATGGAATTGAACATTCAGCCACAAATGAGGAAATGAGAATTGTTGCAGAGAACTATGATAATCAACCAGGACACTAAATTTAGTTGTTTTACTTATTTTGTATTCTAACCTTGTAACTCAGCTATCAAATAAAGTTTCAGTTTCTCAGTTCATGGAGTTGCTTATTATGTTTTGTCTTTTATCTTTTTGCATTGCTTTTAAGGAGGGTATTGACATCATCAAAAAGGGGGAAATTGTTGGAAATAAAATTTATGTTTTGATGATGATTCATCACTTAGTTTGTTAATTGTTCTTAACCCCATTGATGAAGTGTCATAACTAGCTGTTATAGTGCAAAGCAAAAAGAAGTCTAGAAACCAATGTATAGGATTTATTAAAGTCTGATATTTGTATAAGTTAAATCAGACAAACACTGTAATAGTTCTTGACCGGAACTGAGAAATGAAGAAACTGACATTTTGTCTAGATGAGATTCTACAAGAAACTGATAATAAAGCACACCAACAGAAGATTGAAGAAGATAAGTTTGCTGAGGAAACAGACTAGGTTGGCATATCTAGAAGACTGAAGAACTGAGGGACACAGACTCAGTTATTGAAGAATGAAGAACTGAGGGCTCAAACTCAGTTATGAAGATTACAAGTCGAGACTGTAAAGTTGGACTTCAGGCAAGATTGTGGTGACCTGAACTGACTTTATGGATCTTGTATGAAGACCTAAGAATCATAAGGACAATGAATTCTTAGATGATAAATGTATCATGGTGTACTCTGATTAAGTCAATTATAATCAGATGAAAACTGGAGTACTGATATTTGAAGAAGAGTAAAATCTCAGTTAATGCTCCAAGTCAGTTAGGAAACTGACAAGTAATAAACTCAGTATAAAACTGATAAGGAAACTCAGTTTTACAAGTTAGTCATCCAACAAACTGAAAGTACAATCGAACGTTGTAAAGAAAGAAATCTCATTGGATAAGTCACTGACACAGCCGGAAAAGTCAGAAAATATAGCCGTTACAAAGCAGGATGAATGTTGAATGAACCCCTATAAATAGATTACTTCTACAACATCAAAGATAATGCAAGCATATATAAAAAGCAAGAAAATCCATCTAATAAAAAAGGATCAAATTGAGGGGGAAAGCCAAATTCAAAAGAATACCTGCTAAATACTTAATTGCAAGATCAAGAAAATTTCTTCAAAGTGTTCAAGCATATTCAGGCAGATTCAAGATCTAACATTTGAAGAAATACAGAGCCGTGCTTAAATTAATTATCCAGAAAAAAAGCTCAAATCACAGTTGAATCATAGTCATTGATTCAAAGTCTCAACTTTGATTTTATCAAAGGTTTAGACTGTGAAACACCAAGAAGGTGTGAAGGACGGTTGAGTGCGATCGGGAGAAGACTGTGTTTGTGATGAGTGATGAAGAGGCAATTCTACCCTCCAAGGACCAAAGTGGTTCAAACAATTGAAGAAGCAGCAATCCTACCTGCTCTACAAGTGTTTAGATAGTGAAGCTGTGGATTAGCCAAGGACTATCAGTTTAGGACTTTTTGTAATCGGGCCATCTCAAAGAAGTTCTAGTGGAATTTTCCTCTGCATCACGAGGGAAGAGAGGACGTCTGAGGATTACACCACCTGGAACCTCTATAATTCTTGTCTATTTACTTTATGCATTCATTTATTTCTTTATAGTGGTTTTCATATCGAAATTATAGTTCTAGTTGTTAAAGGCTAATTTTATATCCCCAGTTAACAAGACTAAATATAAGTCGGCATTAACTTATATTCGATTGAGCTAATCGAACTCCAGACAAGTTAAGGGGACAGGAACAAAATCGAAGATCGGTTTAAGTTTCAGAGAAACTCGTTCTCGGGGACTTTTCCATTTTCAGATTAGTTTTTGGTGACAAGTTTATTCACCCCCCCCTCTAAACTTATGTTAGCCTTTCCAAGGGACCAACACTTTGAAACTTAGTTAAGTATATGTTTCACGTAAGGGCACTATCCCGAAACGGGTTAGTGATACCTTGCACGGATTACATCGCATCTTTATCGTATAAAGCACTATTTCCATTTTAGAACCATAATCTAATTACGTATCCCGAAATGGTATCCTTCAAGAGAGAATCCGATTCCTTGTCAGACAGCTTCTAAAACACTCTTCAGGTATTAATTGCTTCAATCCAATTGAAGATTAAATCCTAAGTTAATTATCAATCTCATATTCGTACTGGCTCAAACTTTTCGGACTTTCCGAATTTCATAGTTCACTAAGTACATTCAACTATTTCTTAATTGTCATAGAGAGTAATAAACAATAATATTAAATGTGCGATTAATTTTCATAAGCCAAGAAACATCTGTATGTTTAGGCTTTAGGCAATTTTCTAGACTTTGTAACATTTTCATAAAAGGGTATTTTAGTCATATTTAGATAAGATACGTATTATCCACATGATTCATATTCACATGGTTCAAACATCATCATAATGACATCTGATTGTACATTTCTCTTCCACAGAGATTATGTCTAGAAGCACCACAAATATCAAGAATAACAGTCATATAAATATTTGGTCGAGATTTCAGCACCTATATCAACTATACAGTGACATTGATCTAGTGTGTTTGATTTAAAGACTATTCAACTTTATTGGAATAATATTTATTTCTTCCAATTGATTAGTCTACTAAGTCCTAAAAAATAACTGAAATCGTGTTCTTCATAAGAACCAGAACACAATTGTTAGAAATCTACGCGGGAACGCATCGGAATTTAAAATTTATTTCCTATTAACCAGGATCGAATTCGTTTAAGCAACAAACATATTAAGTTAGTAGACGGTGGATACCTTGCTTGATCTAAAAGATCGACGCTTTGACCGTCTACGGAGATTAGTAGTGTGCGAACCGTCCACGTGTCCGGCCTCTATCAATATCCATACGAGCACCTCGCCGGAATCCTCTTGGATAGCTACTAGAAAAATCCGCTTGCAAGACCGGCATTTTCTCTATGTAAATCTCTCTCTAAGAAGCTTTCAGTTTATTTTGTAAATTAGAACTCTTCTAATTTTTATGATCAAAAGAGCTAGCCAAGCCTCCCTTAAATAGGTTGACCTGTGCCATAAATGAATCACAATCTGATTGGGAGAAGCTTCCTAGTAGATTAATGAGAAAGAAAACCCTTTACTAGTAAAATAAAGAAAATAGATATTTTAGGTTTATCTCATTTAATATTCAATATCTTATATTAAATATATTTCCAAGATATATATTGACAATATCTTTTCCTGAATATATCATTATCTTATTACAATAAATCAATTTACACATGTATATATATCACATATAAATTTTATACATATAATCCATATATATATATATATATATATATATATATATATATATATATATATATATATATATATATATATAAATACTGCAAATGTGCACATGCATTTTTATATGCACGTCATGCGTGTATACATGTATATAAAATATTATTATCTTATATTAATACTAGATAATATAATACCATGATTAATTAATTTGCAAAATCAATGTGTATCAATATACACACAAAATTGCGCCACATATGTACATAAATATACATTTAATTAATCAATATAATTAATATCTTGTATTATATTTATTCATAATAAATAAATACCACCATATTAATTTATCACTATAACACTTTATAGTCGAGATAAACTTTCCATTTTTAGTTATCACTATAACCGCATTTTAATCCGGCTAGTGTTAAAGGCTAAATTATAGTGATTTTTATATATATTTTCTATATCAATTTCCCCTACATTCGTATGATTTTCATAGATTTTGAGCTATATATGTAAATATTGAGTAAATGGTGTTTTTAATAGTAAAATATGAAAACGTATCGATTTATATGCTTTATTTGATGATTTTATGTTGTTTTGGAATCGTGTTACGTTTTGGTATGTTTTTCGATGTGTGTAGATACATATCTTTAACTTGGAAAGGATTTGGAAGAGTCTAAAGTCGAATTTGAAGTGTTGATGAAGAGATAGAGATGTTACAAGAGGATAAAGATGGAGGAAAGAAAGGATAATTATCAAGAAATCCGTTACGCATCAAGATGACGACGAGCGTTCATTTGAGGCCGATTTAGCGTCCGAAGCGTTTATATCGAACGGCGTCTCGATAAAGCTTAACGCAAGCGCCCGGGAGCTAATTCACATACGAAAGTACAGACGTTGGCTGAATCAAGGCGTCGATATCCGTCCAAGCATTACGGGACGGGCGCCCGATTGGTTAGGCGGGCGCCCACCGCCGCTTTTTTCTTTGAAACCGACTTAGGTTATCAGTAGCGGCCCGACTTAGTTTTATTATAAAAGCACAACAGCCCCAAACCCTAAATTAATTCAGAAATTTCTTCACATCAAAAGAGAGGCAAAGCACGCGATCTTGAGAGTTTGAAGGCGGTCACCCGAGCCTTGTGCTCGGGTGAACCGATGTTAGATTAGGGGTAGATTAGATGTTTGCTTTTCGTTTCCATGGATCAATCCTTGTTCAAAACTATGTGAGTTCTTTTGATTAATTCAATTCCAGTTTTTTCTTCATGATTGTTGATTTATTTTGTATCTTTCTTTGTGCTTTTGAGGCCATGAGAATAGATTGAAAGATACATTTTCTATTGATGTTTATAATACGGAAGTTGCATAAACCTTAGATCATCATAGAAAGATAGGGTTTTTAGCCGTTGATTATGTGACAAATTAATTGGTTAGATTCCTAGGTTGTTAGATTCGATTATACGAGAGTAACTTGAATCTACACCCGTCGTTTTGTTTGGTAAATCAGTCTCAACACTCGAAAGATGAGAGATAGATAATTGAATTCGCTACGAAAGTAGGAGTTCATAGCTTGAGAGATAAGTTCACTAAGAGATTAGGGATTTGTATCTCGTGTAATGGTGAAACAACAATTTGAATTAAAATCATGAGATGAACTAGGATTGAAATCACTTGGTTTGTGCACTGTTTGATCCCATGTATCTTTAGTTTAGTTCAGGTTGTGTTATTTTATTTCGTAGGTTAGATTTATTTTAATTGCTCTTTCGTTTATTTTATTTGTTCTTTCGTTTAATCGTTTTCCTAAGTAACAATTGAAAGGAATTAGTGAAATTAGATTCAACATCCCACCCCTGTGGATCGACCCTTACTCACTTCGCTCTACTATCAATTACCCGGTATTCGGCCGGTTAGGAGTTAGTTTTGCATGGTAGTTAGGGTTTATAAATTTTCTTTTGTTTAATGATGCAAAATCCCTCCAACAAAAGTGGCGCCGTTGCCGGGGAATAGGTGTCATGTTGAATCTGATCTTGTTATTTCTCGATTTTGTTACATTTATTTTTCGTTTTAATAAAAGTAGCGTTTACCAAATCGAGAGTTTTTATTTTGCCGTGTTTCGATGACCATAAGGTTAAGAATGTGCAAAAGTTTTTTACTCGATTTGTTTAAACGTGAAGTATGTGTTTATGTGTTTTCTGATCTAACCTCTTTGTGCTTTAATTGAAAGTGGTGCTTTGTGATACGTGTTAATATGTGTTTTAAGTTTTTAGGGTTTGTATCTGCGTTTTCTGCTCTCTGCTTTGTGTATTCGTTGTATGGACGGCGTTCAAGTTAGTGAACGCCCGTCCGATCCTAACATCATGAGTAAACGAGCGCCTGGTTTGTTGGGACGCCGTCCGTTCCAAAACGTCGGCTACATTTGTTTTCAAGAACCAGACGGACGTCCATATATCTAAACGCCCGTCCGGCTGCATAAGTGTGGAACACCCGTTTGAAATTTTAAACACGCCCCAGGTTCGAATTTTTCTTGCTTTGAATTTTTAATGCTTTATTTAATATGGATTTCTTTCATACGAGCTTCGTGGCTAATTTCTTTTACGTAGATGTTACGAACTTGCATATTCATATCTTTTCATCTACGAATCCATGTTAAATAATTGAATCTAATTGATAATATACTTGATTCATCTAGGCATGTTATAGTTAATGTCGGTTCTCGTGACGCTATAAGCTGGTCTTATTGTTATTTAGTAGCTAATGTCGGTTTTCGTATGCTACGCATCACGTGATGAATCTTGTGAGCTTTGAGACCTATGTGCTTTCTTGTTTTTAGTTGTAACTCATATGGGTAGCTCTCGCCGGTTTTCCGTATGCTACGCCCAAATCCATATGAGTTATATCTCGCTTAGTATAGCTAATCTGTTGGTTTTCATAATGCTTTCACTTTTGACGAGTCTTAAGGCGTCTTCACATCGCATGTAATGGACAAGACTGTCGTTTATCGTAACTTTGTCATTATTTGGTAGACGCGTTTATTTTATATATGTCGTGTTGCAAATGAGTGGGCTAGTTTTCTTTCTTTTATTTTCTTCTATTTTTGCATATCACTTAGATGCATATCATTTATTGCATATCATCTAGTTGCATTGTTTTTCTATTTTTCTTTTATTTTTCTTGAGCGTAGTTAACTGTCGGTTTCCGTAATACTACCTCGTTTTCATTTTGTTTCTGCACGGGCCGTAGTCACTGTAGAGTTGTCAGGGGTCAACTTGCTCAGCCTGAGCCTGTCAGAATTTATTTTTATTTATTTTATTTTTAGGATTGCATATCATGTAGGCTGCATTCTAGTATATTTTCATGTAGTTGCACCTAGCCTACTATTTTGTAATGTTCCATGTATATGTTCCATCTTTCTATGAGCTTAATCTGAAGAATCTCTATAACTATTTTTCCATGTGTTTTACATGTATAATCCTTTTTCCCCGTACACTCTTTTTGCACTAATCAAGTCTGCAGGATACTTTCTATAGCTATTGTGCACTTTAAAGATGTATTCAGTTGTCTGTGATGCTCCACGCTTCTCTTGAGCTATGCAAGCAATCTCGGTTCTTGTTGGTTCCTCCAGCACTGCCGTGTATCCAATCGCCTAAGTTCTCTAATTTATTATTTCTGTATAACTTGAGGACAAGTTGCAATCTAAGTGTGGGGAAGGGATAGATGATTTATGTGTCTACTTTCGTTTGCTCATATTTTTAGTATTTCTATGAAAAGTGCTTAATTTTCAAATTTTTGTTATATCCCGAGTAGACAAAGGCATATCTTTGCTTGAGTTTATATCATTTTGCTATATTACGTATATTTAGTAATTTTAGTTGTTTCACCCGACACTCTTTTCACATGCCATAGTAAATGATGAGCTAAATGTTGAAAGCCTACCCTATTTTAGTTGGAGATTTTTATGATTATAGCATGTTTCTTTGCTTATGTACAATTCTTGAAAAGTTTAGTAGTTTGTATTCTAGGATTAAAGTATGACATCTGTGAATATCTGTAAGTTTGAATGTGATAAGTGAAACGTGATTAAGTCTTTGCAATAGTAATAAATTGTTTACTTGAGGTGTTATGCTCGGTGGTCTGCGTGCTACTAGAAAATAATCTTTTCCTTTGCCGCCATGTAAATCTCTAAGTAAACATAATTGTAATTGGGTGTGTCGGAAGTGGTTTATGATTTGGGTGAGGTAGGGTGTACAACGTATGTCCTATTCCCACTATGATGACCAAAAGCTCACGACGATCAGTTTATATTCGCCTTATGATTGGAGTAAGGTAGGGATTATCTTGAAATGTCCTATTCTCGCTATGAGGCAAAAGCTTATTCGATGTGTGTTAGAAAATTGTGAAAAAGTGAAAATATTGAAATATATTATTATGAATAAGTAAGGACTTAGTTATCGTTAATCTTATAACCAGTGATATAAAGCTGAAGGATATGTTTGTGTGGATTATCCTCTGAGTTTGTCGAAAGGTTTTAGATATTTCTACTATTTCTTTTTGGGATATGTATGTTTTGTAAAGTGCCTGTTATAATTTTTGATTATTTCTAACTTAGATGGGAAACCGGGCTAGTTTTGGTTTGAATAACTTTCAAATTGTGGAACTTAGTGGAAGTTTATTATGCCTATGCACACACTACACGGGTGAACTTCTAAGTTATTGAATATACTTTATATTTGTGTAGATGTTTATTTGTCTCGAGCTTGATCTTTGTTCTGTTTTGCTCGAGGACGAGCAAAAGTTTAAGTGTGGGGGTGTTGTTAAGGGCTAAATTATAGTGATTTTTATATATATTTTCTATATCAATTTCCCCTACATTCATATGATTTTCATAGATTTTGAGCTATATATGTAAATATTGAGTAAATGGTGTTTTTAATAGTAAAATATGAAAACGTATCGATTTATATGCTTTATTTGATGATTTTATGTTGTTTTGGAATCGTGTTACGTTTTGGTATGTTTTTCGATGTGTGTAGATACATATCTTTAACTTGGAAAGGATTTGGAAGAGTCTAAAGTCGAATTTGAAGTGTTGATGAAGAGATAGAGATGTTACAAGAGGATAAAGATGGAGGAAAGAAAGGATAATTATCAAGAAACCCGTTCGCATCAAGATGGACGAAGCGTTCATTTGAGGCCGACGAGCGCCCGAAGCGTTTATATCGAATGGGCGCTCGATAAAGCGAACGTGCGCCCAGGAGCTAATTCACATACGAGAGTTCAGGACGTTAATGAATCGGCGCCCGAGATCCGTCAAGCATTCTCGACGGGCGCCCGATTGGTTGGGACGGGCGCCCACCGCCGCTTTTATCGAAACCGACTTAGTTCTTAGAAGAGCGGCGAATTAGTTTTATTATAAAAGCACACAGAGCCCCAAACCCTAAATTAATTCAGAAATTTCTTCACATCAAAAGAGAGGCCAGGACGCATCTTGAGAGTTTGAAGGCCGGTCACCCGAGCCTTGTGCTCGGGTGAACCGATCTTAGATTAGGGGTAGATTAGATGTTTGCTTTTCGTTTCCATGGATCAATCCTTGTTCAAAACTATGTGAGTTCTTTTTGATTAATTCAATTCCAGTTTTTCTTCATGATTGTTGATTTATTTTGTATCTTTCTTTGTGCTTTTGAGGCCATGAGAATAGATTGAAAGATCTGTTTTCTATTGATGTTTATAATACGGAAGTTGCATAAACCTTAGATCATCATAGAAAGATAGGGATTTTAGCCGTTGATTATGTGACAAATTAATTGGTTAGATTCCTAGGTTGTTAGATTCGATTATACGAGAGTAACTTGAATCTACACCCGTCGTTTTGTTTGGTAAATCAGTCTCAACACTCGAAAGATGAGAGATAGATAATTGAATTCGCTACGAAAGTAGGAGTTCATAGCTTGAGAGATAAGTTCACTAAGATATTAGGGATTTGTATCTCGTGTAAAGGTGAAACCACAATTTGAATTAAAATCATGAGATGAACTAGGATTGAAATCACTTGGTTTGTGCACTGTTTGATCCCATGTATCTTTAGTTTAGTTTAGGTTGTGTTATTTTATTTCGTAGGTTAGATTTATTTTAATTGCTCTTTCGTTTATTTTATTTGTTCTTTCGTTTATTCGTTTTTCCTAAGTAACAATTGAAAGGAATTAGTGAAATTAGATTCAACATCCCAATTCCTTGTGGATCGACCCCTTACTCACTTCGCTCTACTATCAATTACCCGGTATTCGGCCGGTTAGGAGTTAGTTTTGCATGGTAGTTAGGGTTTATAAATTTTCTTTTGTTTAATGATGCAAAATCCCTCCAACAGCTAGATGTTCTTATGTGGGTGACCCGATAGGTTTACGAATATGTTGGCCGTAGACACAAAGAGCAAATTACGAAAATGCCCTTCAAGCCTAATGATCACGGAATAGCATTTAACAATACACCTTGACCCCCAATAATCGGAAGAGTCAAATGCAATGACTACTACCTTTCATGTGAAACAGTTACAGTGTAAATAGAATCCTATCGCTATTACAATATCTATATGGTCGTACGTCGAGTGTCTATACATCAACGACCATATCTTATAATCTAGATATCATGCTCTCTCAAAGTAACTGATTATTCCTACTTTGCAAAGATTCATGACAGCTAGACATTTAAGAAGGCCCTTTCGGATATTTACTCCTATTCATAGGATACGCGATTTCCGGACTAGCGACATGAATCCTACGCATGCTTCAGTATCATACCCAATCATTGCCGTATGATCGCCGCAAGGTTAGAGGAAACCTTAATAGTGGCAATGTATGACAATCCACACCGCGATGTCACGAAGACTCCGGCCTTAGGATAATTACACAACCGCCACATAGTGCGACACTTAATAAGTAAGTGGGTTAGTCTAACGTACGCATTCTTTAATACACGTCCACGTATAGTCTAGTGTCTCTACACTTTGATAGATGAGATCTATCCCCATCTTCAATAAGATAGAAGACATCTAATATGTGCTACTCTAATCATACTATTAATTTCCTATTTAATAGTGCATATGACTAGCGACATTTAAGTGTCAAACCATTAAAGTGATTCGAGATGTCATGAACCATATTTACTATCATGGTTTCTCTATCACAGTTTAATACTAAGGACGTTATCATATAACAATATCATAATTGGTTCGTTGAGAGAACAAATATATAATAACAGAAAAGCCATTTGATATATGTATAAAGATAAAGAAATAGTAGAAATGATCCAAACCGGTCGGATCCGGTCCAACCCGATTGGGTTTAGAACACTATTTTAAAAATCTCCCACTTGGCCTAAAACCGATCACTTGTATACACAAGACAAAGTTGAAACACAAGAATCTCATGCAATACTCTCAACCAGTCCTAAACGTGAATGGATCACTATTTTTGGGGACTCAGACTACCTTCATATCATGCCCCAAATGATCACGTCAAACGGAACCACCTCAACACTCACATGAATCTCTCACGAGACCCTAGTCCTTGCTTCAAGCAATGAATCCACCACTACATCAGCTATATAGTAAAGGTTGAAGAACCACACTAGGTTCATGAATGAACATCTTAGATCCATGTACTTCTCCCGTTGCGCCTATAAGGCACTATTGTGTTTTGTCCCAGTTGTAAAATCTGTAGTGATTTCTAGCTAAGAAAATTTCCAGCTCATTGTATCACTTAATCAAAAAGACTGCAAACCCAGACTGTATCTCCCACTATCTTCATAAGACTCATTGTATACACCTGTATATCTACGTTTATTCGATCCCAAGTTTCAATAAACTAGGAACTCATCCTTAAAACTTAAAGGATATTCTCAACATATACCAGAATCACTTTCATACCTGGTCATGACTCTTCATGAAGTATGAACATCTGGTTTAACTTACAACACTTATGATGGACCCTATTGCAGAAGCAAATGGGACCTTCCATAAGTATCATCTTTCACCTTATCTTTTAGGACAGACATCCTATCATAGATAGATCCCGAGAATACTGGCCAGTAGTATCTTTTAACGTGATCTATGCTAAACTCATTTAGCATCTCATCTATGCAGGTGAACTGTGATATTCGTGCAGTATCTAAACTTATCACTATAGACTCTTATTTCAAAAATAAGAACTGCTACTTTCAAGAGAGCTTTCTTAAAGGCCTTGAACTACCAAATATTAATTGACTATAAGTTGGGATGACAGTTCTTGAGAAGGATATTCAATACATTGCTCGAAAACCCGTGACATTCCCACTAACCCTTTATCACATCAGGCATATCCTTTCTTTTGATCAAATCAAACTCTTTTGATTATCAAATTAAAGAAATTATACAGAGAAACTTGTTTGAGTCCATAAATGGATCTCATGAGCTCACATATCATGTTATCATCTATGAACATCAAGCCTTTGGCCCAACATTTTCAACACTATCATATAACCATGAAACGTAGCTACAACAAGCATTATCTAAATAGCCTTAGGCATAGCTGGTAGCTTAAAGGTAATCACAAGGTTTTGGCATTGTAGTCCTTTAGCCATCAACTTAGCTTAACTAGTAATCTTATTACTATCCATGTCAGCCTTTCATAAAGACATGCTACACCTTTCAGAGACACTTCCTTTAGGTGAGACAGACCAGGTTCATAACTTGTTATGTCACTCATGGAATCCACTTCAGACACTATGGCTCCAAGACATATCTCTTAATTTTGCCTTTCAATCATTCCAACATAAGTCACGAGATCTTCATTCTTCAAGATGAACACACTAGTAGCCCTTTCAGGCATGTGGTTATCTTCAGACTCATAGAATACTTGTGTACACTGAGCAGTGCCCTACACCTTATCGCTATAATGTGCCTGCTTATGTTCCAATGGTTGAATATCTCTTTATGGTTCTCAAAATCGTTTGAGATCAGATTTACTCCCACTGTTTCTACTGGAAGAAACACTTCCTCTAAAAGACAGCATGTTTGGGGACAAACACCTTTTGCTCCACAGGCAAGTAAATAATATCCAGTGTGGTAGCTAAGATATTCCACAAAGTTGCACATGTCATACTAAGCTCCAAGCCTTTCATACATTGCCTGCTTGCTAGATGCCCAACAACCCTAAATCATCGGTTAAGATGGATTTGATGTTATTGTCTTCCATATCTGATTTGGAATTTATTCAACCTTTATTCTTTGGAACTCGGTTAAGTATATGTATTGTATATGGGCACTATCCCAAAACATGTAAGGGATACTTTTCATGGCTTACGTCACACCTTTATAAAGTGTTGTTTCCATTTTAGGAACACAATTTAATTGGTATCCCAAAGATGGTATCCTTCAAAGGAGAATCTGATTCTATTTCAGACAGCTTCTGAAACACCCTTCAGGGATTAATTCTTTCAATCCAATTGAAGATTAACTCCTTATCAGTCTCATATTCGTACTAGCTCGAACTTTTCGAGCTTTCCGAATTGTTGTACTTCACTAAGAACATTCAACTATTTGTAAAATTAGTCATACAAATTAATAAAAAATTATTTGTGGTATTAACTGTCATAAGCCAACAAACATTTGTATGTTTAGGCTTTAGACTATTTTCTAGATTTTATAACCTTTTCATATAAGGGTATTTTAGTCATCTTTAGATAAGATACGTTTTGCCCACATGATTCATAATCACATGGTTTATACATCATCAGAATGACATTTGAATACACGTTTCTCTTCCAGAGAGTCTATATCTATGACAAGCACAAATACCAAGGATAACATCCATTCAAACATTTGGTTGAGATTTCTTCACTTATATTGACTATATAACGGCTTCAATCCAGTATGTTAGATTCAGTGACCGTTCAAATTTATCGGAATAACATTTATTCCTTACAATTGAAGATGTCTACTAAATCCTAACAAACAACTAAGCTCGTGTTCTTTATAAGAACCGGAACACAATAACATTTATTTAGTTCCTCTATCAGTTTGCTAGACTCAAAATACAAACCGAAAATGTTGCATGTTAGGTGTGATGCCCGAAAGACAATTTTTGTAATTGTTTTATTTAATAAATGAAATGATATTATTATTCATATTTATTATTCTCATAATCACCGATGTGACAATAGTATTTACACTACAAAAACCCCGAGTATATCGTTTATGTAATCACTTAACTCCAGTGTATGAGATATACACGGGAGGATTGAGTTAGTGAAGATGTACTTAAAATACAATTAGTCCGTAGTAAAGTTAATCGAGAGTATCGGGTCTCTCCTTTAACGTACTATTAATGTGCCCATAACACGATAGGTGTGATCGCCTTATCGGACTTTCGGTTAAGGGAACCTAATGGGGCATTTATATATGATAGATATATCATAAAGTTTGGACCGATTTGATCCGAGTTCTCAATATAATTCCGTAATTGAGAAGTCTTATCGAATCATTAGATGATCATATTATGGATATATCTTAATCTGAGGTGATCACAATGATCGCTTGAATCATTATGAGGTTTGACTTGACGGTTAAGGATTACACTCGAGTGCGTGATCTCGAATTACCCCATCTTGGCATTGTATTTGGATTGAGTGAGTAGTACGTGTTATCACAGATACGGAATCCATTCCTTCCATTTATGGAAGTAGATAGACAGATTCCTTTATAAGTTAATCCTAGACATTGATCGATCCATGGGGTTCATATTACATCGATTAGCTACCGGTGAGTTATATGAATTATTGATCACTAGGGGTTAATGGTAAGTAAGGACAAGATGTTACGAAAAAGGGTTAACGGTAACTTCCCGATTTAGAATGAACGGTCTATGGAGGATTAATCCATATGAAATGATTATATCGGTGGACACTTATTACTTTTCGTGAGGAGATAAATATAATCTTATAATCGGAGGAGTGCGATCACGGGATTATGGTGGCATATTCTGTGATTGATTTATCGAATATATAATTATTCATTCGTCACGATAATTATTTATTTGATTTATCGAAGCATTGATTATTAGTCCATGGTCCCCGACGTGCCTCCTAATATAGCATAGATATTCTCGGACGTCGAATCCTAATAATATTAATTTAGTTCATGTTGGACTTTATTAAAACGATATGTGAATTAATTGTTTAGTGGACTATTAAATTAGTTAAATTTAAATAATTAAATATGTGGGAAAGACATTTTTCATAATCTTGGCCTAAGTGTGTGAAATGTGTGGAAGCCTTTATACCTAGGGTATAAGGTGGCGCCACATTTTGTGTCATTAATTATTGGGAGATTTGTTCTCTCAATAAATAATAAAGACATGCATAAAATATTTATTGGATAAATATTTATGGTAAATAATAAAGATAAAAATATTCTTGATTTGTTCTAGAATATTTTGAGATTATCTTTTATTTAATAGGATTATTATAATTGATTTTGTATTAATTATAAAATCCTTGGAGGACAAGGGTTACTCTCCTATATAAAGAGAGTTCTCCCAAGTCTAAGCACACATGCAATTTTCGACTTCACCTCTTAGAGGAGAAGGAAAAATTTCGCCAAGGGGTTTAAAAGGAAAGTCTTGGAGATTTTTCCGGGTAGCATATCGGAGGGTTCGAAGTCGAGAATTCCTTCCACCGGGAATTGCTTGGATCACACGTACGGAAGGCTGTGGTGCTCATCACATCTACTCCCAATTCATCCTCCTTGCGGTTCTTCGATTTGGATTTCGAGATCCAAAAGGTATGATCTACAACCCCCTTGTAGAATAGATTTAATGTTTTATTACGTGTATTATATAGATCTAGATCCATAAATCGCTTCCGTTGCGATGATATTTTCCTAACAGTGGTATCAGAGACTACACGTATAAAATATTTTAGATCCGATAGAATAGTGGGAAAATATTGTTTTTTGTCACCATAATCCCGAACAATAAAATATAATCACCAAGATGCATCACGTATTTTCCGACCATGGTATTACTACAGCAACACGTATTTTACTTTCACGATGGTATTTGCATGGTATTTGCATCACGATGATGCATCACGTAATCTCACAGATGCATCATCGCAACACGTATTTTACTTTCAATAATCACCAATATTTTACCTAACGATGTCCACTGATATAATCATTTCATATGGATTAATCCTCCATAGACTCGCTCATTCTAAATCGGGAAGTTACTGTTAACCCTTTCGAACATCTTGTCCTTACTTACCATTAACCCCTAGTGATCAATAATTCAAATAACTCATGGTAGCTAATCGAGTGTAATATGAATCCCATGGATCGATCAATGTCTAGGATTAACTCATAAGAGGAATCGTCTATCTACTTCCATAAATGGAAGGAATGGATTCCGATCCGTGATAACACGTGAGACTACTCACTCAATCCAATACAATGCCAAGATGGGGTAATTCGGATCGCGGACTCGGTGTAATCCTTAACCGTCAAGTCAAACCTCATATCGATTCAAGCGCTTGATTGTGATCACCTCAGATTAAGATATATCCATAATATGATCATCTAATGATTCGATAAGACTTCTCAATTACGGAATTATATTGAGAACTCGAGATCAAATCGGTCCAAATTCTATATGATATATCTATCATATATAAATGCCCCATTAGGTTCCCTTAACCGAAAGTCCGGATAAGACGATCACACCTATCGTGTTATGGGCGCATTAATAGTACGTTAAAGGGAGACCCGATACTCTCGATTAACTTTACTACGGACTAATTGTATTTTAAGTACATCTTCACTAACTCAATCCTCCCGTGTATATCTCATACATCGAGTTAAGTGATTACATAAACGATATACTCGAGGGTTTTCAGTAGTGTAAATACTATTGTCACATCGGTGATTATGAGAATAATAAATATGAATAATAATATCATTTCATTTATTAAATAAAACAATTACAAAATTGTCTTTCGGGCATCACACCTAACAATCTCCCACTTGCACGAAAGCTTGTGATTAATTGTTTTAGAGCACACCCTATTATTTAAAACTACATAAACTACATCTCCCACTTGCTCTAAAGCAATGGAGACTCATCCCGTATTTTAGTACCCACAAACCTTATCATAACCATTTTGATTCCAAAATACACTCCGAGTATGCCGTCGTAGGATAGGTCGTTGACTCGGGAGCACCTATATCTGAATGTCATGGGTCTTAATGATCAGTCAGGTTGTCGGCTCGAGGCGATCCGTAGAATCGAAACGTCGCCGGTCCATCTAATCATGTGGTACCTACTCAATATGCTCTTGAACTCAAATGATTTCGGAAATCCTTATAAGCTACCCCTTCATCGTTTGCACAATGATGTGGTATCGGCTTTCCAAATCTAGAATGACTCCCAGATATGGAAAGGAAATCCTTAAGCTATATCGCCTCTCTAGCTACTACAGAAGCCGCTAATCCCCCAACTAGTTAAAGTCGAGTTGGCGTTGCTGGATTTCTCCAGGCAATAGCTTCAACAAGAGTAAACACTGAGCCCGAGATCGACTTTAACGATCATCCTCAATCGACTTAAAGTCAAAATCGATTGTATCACACATATCCAAGCTCATACATGAATATGTCCGCATATTATTCCTCGTTCTCTCAAGATACTAAAGGACATACTAAACTTGCTTCGTTAATGGCCCGAATCTAAGATTCGATCAAAATTGACGTTCAATAACCTGACCATCTCTTGTCACAAAGAGAATCCATCCCATTTCTCTTTATCCGAAGATTTAGAGAGTCATTCCTGAGGCATAGGGTAGAACTTCCTTGTTGAATGTTGCATACAGATGCATCATCTTAACCAATAAGATGGATGGGAAACCAATGACTCGATTCTAATGAATTCGACCGAGTCAAACTCTTGAGAATGTTGTCCAAATCTACATTAGAGAATTGTGGCATTGTCGATTTCGACTTCGGATAACACACCCATGTTGAGTCCAACTGGTGCAGCGTTATCCTTCACAAACACTAATATATATGTATATATTCACTACTGTACTAAAATTGATATCCAGTCTACACAAGACTTATCAATATTCTGGTCAAATCCATATATTATAGAAATATATGACTTCCAATGACCGAGAGGTTTCCTTTTTATCCACAAAGGACATAAGCCTTGACAGTCATCTTGTCATGGGTTCATAAGGCAATGCCCTTCTGTTCCGAATGAATCCAGATTCCGTTTGTTTGGCAAGAAAATCTCAGGGAAATCACCCCTATTTTCTGCTTTTGAACGAAATCATGCTATACTAAGTGGTAAGAGAGTCCACGGTCCGATTAACTCTCTCTTCTTGCAGGAATTACCCCTAGACCACTCAAGCTTTGCTCTGAAAGATAAACTTTCCTATTCCTTCTACTCTTTTCCATGTAGATCCAATTACTCCCACTTTGGGCTCGAGACACTCGGGTGGTTCTACAAGAGTATGAAGCGAGCTCCTGAGTACCAAACTCCATTCACGGTGGTTATGGCTTGTAAACCAACCTCTATTATCGAGAATCCTATACACTCACAAAAGAGCCATAGGTGATCGATCGATCCTGTAGACTATTAAGTCCATGAGAACCCATAATGGGTAATGGATAAACCATACTCCCACTATTTTCTTGGTGGATCGAAATTCGATTTAGTTCAAGAGTATTTAGTGTCATCACCAACAACCGATGTTGGATGTGGTCCTGATTTTAATCGATTAGTAACTACCTTGAGTATTCGTACTTCAAGGTTCAAGGTTTTCTTGTTCATGGATTCTATCGAGAAAGGGTGCAACAATATAATCGTCCTTCCCGATTTCAAGAATCTTATAACAAACCTTTTTCTCAATTCTTCAAGATATATCACGATTTGGTCATCGACCGAACGCTTACGTGAAATTTCAGTCCTACCATCAAGCATCATGTGCTAAATGCTTATATTGACGGAATTTGGGTGAACCGAATCCACTCATTATCCGTTAATTCCAAAGCACATTCTAGGTAGACTTCTCGGTTCTACATTTCAATGTAAACCGTTATTTCACTTCAATATCTTTATTGAGTTAAGCGGTGTATTGTAGCACATCTACAACTATGTAAGGCAATTCAATGGTTTCTTTCTTAGTGAAAAGCATTTCACTATGAGGCGAGCCGAACATCGATCTCAGGACTATGTGATGGCCCATTTCAGTATAGAATACTCCATCTCAATGTAATCCGAGACACCATAAAATATTTTGGATAAACTTACCGGAGTGTTTGAATAGTTATCAGACAAGAAGTCACTACTCGGAAGCTCCTACTAGCTTGTATCTTTCATTAGACCCCGAAGGTCGTCATGAACAAGCTATGTTACTTCTTTATAACCATTATCCTTTCCCGATTGAAAGGAAACTTAGTCATTGAACCTTTGAGACAATATAACCAGACTGGGAGAAAGGAATCACCCTGAGCCAGTCTTCAGGTCTTGTCTTTTAGGGACTATGCACTAACTATGGAATATGAAGAAGCGTTTATCTAAATATAGAAAACAATTGCTTTTAATAGTTCTTAAGATGGTACATATACGTATTTCAGCCTTTCTTAGTGGTTTTGACTTTATCAAACAAAAGTCCGAGTCTTAGATTCGTACTACAAATGGTATTTTCACTTTCTATAAGACAAACAAATTATCGAATAAAAGGTAAATCCATTCGTTCCAACGAATCTTAAACAGAAAAATAAATCTTCTGCGATATCCAAGGATTGGCGAGATTCATTTCCTCATATCACTCCCAATTATTTTGCTAAAATTTACGCCCGTTCTATTAATCGTTAATGCACAACTATCTCGTTCTTCCAAAGAAC
Source organism: Gentiana macrophylla (assembly GCA_026214975.1). Classification (NCBI taxonomy): domain Eukaryota; kingdom Viridiplantae; phylum Streptophyta; class Magnoliopsida; order Gentianales; family Gentianaceae; genus Gentiana; species Gentiana macrophylla. Next base: position 77,512 of record JAOBSW010000984.1, read on the forward strand.
ATAGCCTAAGAGAAAATCACCAAGGATTCATAGGTTGGTGATCCGAAATCACTCTCAGTTTGTTAATTTTCGTTTTTAGCCTTAAAATCAACTCAGTTTTAGATGACTAACACTTTTAGACATATTCTCCCATTCTTGACTTTCCGTGAATGGAAACAGTCTTGAACCAGCGGTTCGTTTGAGTAGACACTACTCTTGAACCGTGGGATGTCTATTTTGATTGTTACTTGTTAGGACTTCTCGGATTTTCTATTATAACAGAAAAACAACAAATCATAACATTAAAGCTCCCACTAGTTTATCGGTTCCAAATACCGTCTAACCAAAGAATGCTTCATTTTATGATTTTCCAATTTTCAATTTGAAAATCTCTCGTGTAAACACTTACACAGTTCTAATGTTTCGGAAAAACAACAAATCATAGAACTCCCACTAGTTCATCGATTCCAAATATCGTCCAACTAGCGACATTTCATGACTTTCCGGTTTTCAATTAGAAACGATTACGTGTGTAGTCAATTATACTTTTCTAATGTTCTAGAAAAACAATAAATCATAAAGCTCCCACTAGTTCATCAATTCCAAATATCGTCCAACTAGTAACACTTCATGATTTTCCGATTTTCAATTAGAAAATTTACTCGTGTAATTACTACACACTTAAAATTCACTAGAAGAATTTCAAAGTCCGAAATCATCTTTGATCAAACTAAGTTTGTCTCCCGTTTAACACGAATGACACTAGTGACATACCCATATGTCACTTTGGTTTTAAAAGGCTTAAGAGAAAATATCTCTTTCGAAAAATAATTGCATTATCAATTAACTAGTTCAACGTCCTAGTTACTTTCCACTTTTTAACGAAGTCAATACAAGTCAATTATAAATTTTAAGCAATTTAGTAAGGGATATGATGCTGTAAATAAAATGACATATATTAATTCAAGTTTAACACTACTATATTATTGTATTTTAGGAATTGTAAACTAAAAGTAAGTCTACTCTACCATTCCAAGGTTTTAACCTTGCATCTCAGTGCCGCCGTAGGGTAGGTCAAAGAGATCAACGGTTAAATCAATGAATAACTTGTGAGAATCAGACATCCCACGAGAATCGAACATCCCTTTATTCATTGACTACCTTCCTTTTTAGCCTAGGTATTACCAAAAATACCCTTGATGAGTGTGACCTACTATATCAGATCTCTTAGGTACGCCCCGAGTGTGCCGTCGTAGGATAGGTCAGTGACCCGACGAGTACCCAGAAATCCTATCCTTTCGGAGACCAAGCCATGAATGTTGATAGGGGTGAACACCATCCGTAGGGGGCCGAAATCAAAGCGCCGCGCGAGGCGTCACCCTTCTCTCACTTACTTGCATCTATAGTAGAGGCCATGGGGTTTATTTGTCGCCTCCCCGCTCCCACTCAATATTTTGGAAGTGGTGGTGGGTTAACTAACCACGTCTTTTGATGTTAACATAAAAACACATAAAATCAAGGATTCGAATGGTGTCGGTGGCGTAGGCAAGCCTACCCGCCCTATTCGTTGGAACATATGTGTGATCGGACGAAATCGGGTCAAGAGAGCCCTATTGAGATTAGAAGGAATCACCCTCCGCTCTCGGTTTGGCTTAGTCTTGCCGGACCCCGTGCATACATCACACTAGGAGGGTTAAGTCGTTTGAGCGGCTCAGTTGACCACCCAACCTAAAAGCGAACCGTTTTTATCCAAGATTTATTGTTCTTTTACCATCATTCAATCTCGTAGACACTACGAATTGAAAAGCGTGATCTCGTTTTGACTTTAAGGCGGTTCACCGAGAACACACACGAAAAGGCTAACGATTTCATAACCCGTCCTCGGATCTTTAATTAGTTACTAAATTAATTAATTACCACGTATTAATTAAATTT
>JAOBSW010000189.1:0-87188 GCA_026214975.1 Gentiana macrophylla
TTTTGTCCATAACCTTCGGTTCCCGTGTCCGTTCCACGTGCAGTTCACCATTCTGGAAAGCCATTTCCGATGCCAACGACGTGGTGCACTTCTCGGTGATTTTCTACCTCGGGGATGTCGGTGGATTTGTGCATGACCCCATTCGGTTGTTCGGTGGACCCGTGCTAGTATTTTGGCCATAACCTTCGGCTCCCGTGTCCGATCCACATGCAGTTATCCATTCTGGAAATCCCTTTCCGATGCCAACGATGTGGTGTGCTTCTTGGGGATTTTCTGTGGTTCGTCGGTACCTCGGGGATGTCGGTGGATTTGTGCATGACCCCATTCGGTGGTTCGGTGGACCCGTGCTAGTATTTTGGAAAAACCTTCGGTTCCCGTGTCTGTTCCACGTGCAGTTCACCATTCTGGAAAGCCCATTCCGATGCCAACGACCTGGGGTGCTTCTCGGGGATTTTATGTGGTTCGTCGGTACCTCGGGGATGTCAGGGGATTTGTGCATGACCCCATTCGCTGGTTCGGTGGACCCGTTCTAGTATTTTGGCCATAACCTTCGGTTCCCGTGTCCGTTCCACGTGCAGTTCACCATTCTGGAAAAGCCATTTCCGACGCCAATGACGTGGTATGCTTCTCGGGGATTTTCTACCTCGGGGATGTCGATGGATTTGTGCATGACCCCATTTGGTGGTTCGGTGGACCCGTGCAAGTATTTCGGCCATACCCTTCGGCCCCCATGTCCGTTACGTGCAGTTCACCATTTTGGAAAGCCCTTTCCGATTCCAACGACGTGGTGTGCTTCTCAGGGCTTTTCTGTAGTTCGTCGGTACCTCGGGGATGTCGGTGGATTTGTGCATGACCCCATTCGGTGATTCGTTGGACCCGTGCTAGTATCTTGGCCATAACCTTCGGCTCCCGTGTCCGTTCCACGTGCAGTTCACCATTTTGGAAATCCCTTTCCGATGCCAACAACGTGGTGTGCTTCTCGGGGATTTTCTGTGGTTCGTCGGTACTTTGGGGATGTCGGTGGATTTTTGCATGACCCCATTCAGTGGTTCGGTGGACCCGTGCTAGTATTTTGGCCATAACCTTCGGCTCCCGTGTCCGTTCCACGTGCAGTTCACCATTTGGAAAGCCATTTCTGATGCCTACGATGTGGTGTGCTTCTCGGGGATTTTCTACCTCGGGGATATCGGTGGATTTGTGCATGACCCCATTCGGAGGTTTGGTAGACCCGTGCTAGTATTTTGGCCATAACCTTTGGCTACCGTGTCTGTTCCATGTTCGGTTCACCATTCTGGAAAACCCTTTCCGATGCCAACGACGTGGTGCACTTCTCGGGGATTTTCTGTGGTTCGTCGGTACCTCGGGGATGTCGGTGGATTTGTACATGACCCCATTCGGGGGTTTGGTGGACCCGTGCTAGTATTTTGGCCATAACCTTCGGCTCTCGTGTACGTTCCACGTGCAGTTCACCATTTTGGAATGCCCTTTCCGATGCCAACGACGTGGTGTGCTTCTCGGGTATTTTCTGTGGTTTGTCGGTACCTCGGGATGTCGGTGGATTTGTGCATGACCCCATTCGGTGGTTCGGTGGACCCGTGCTAGTATTTTGGCCATAACCTTCGGCTCCCGTGTCCGTTCCACGTGCAGTTCACCATTCTGGAAATCCATTTCCGATGCCAACGATGTGGTGTGCTTCTCGGGGATTTTCTACCTCGGGGATGTCGGTGGATTTGTGCATGACCCCATTCGGTGGACCCGTGCTAGTATTTTGGCCATAACCTTAGGCTCCCGTGTCCGTTCCACATGCAGTTCACCATTCTGGAAATCCCTTTCCGATGCCAACGACGTGGTGTGCTTGTCGGGGATTTTCTATGGTTTGTCGGTACCTCGGGGATGTCGGTGGATTTGTGCATGACCCCATTCTGTGTAGCGGTGGACCCGTGCTAGTATTTTGGCCATAACCTTCGGCTCCCGTGTCCGTTCCACGTGAAGTTCACCATTCTGGAAATCCATTTCCGATGCCAACGACGTGGTGTGCTTCTCGGGGATTTTCTATGGTTCGTCGGTACCTCAGGGATGTCGGTGGATTTGTGCATGACCCCATTCGGTGGTTCGGTGGACCCGTGCTAGTATTTTGGCCATAACCTTCGGCTCCCGTGTCCGTTCCACGTGCAGTTCACCATTCTGGAAAGCCATTTTCGATGCCAACGACGTGGTGTGCTTCTCGGGGATTTTCTACCTCGGGGATGTCGGTGGATTTGTGCATGACCCCATTCGGTGGTTTGGTGGACCCGTGCTAGTATTTTGGCTATAACCTTCGGCTCCCGTGTCCGTTCCATATGCAGTTCACCATTCTGGAAATCCCTTTCCGATGCCAACGACGTGGTGTGCTTCTCGGGGATTTTCTATGGTTCGTCGGTACCTCGGGGATGTCGGTGGATTTGTGCATGACCCCATTCGATGGTTCGGTGGACCCATGCTAGTATTTTTGCAATAACCTTCGGCTCCCGTGTCTGTTCCACGTACAGTTCACCATTCTAGAAAGCCCTTTCCGATGCCAACGACGTGGTGTGCTTCTCGGGGATTTTCTGTGGTTCGTCGGTACCTCGGGGATGTCGGGGGTTTTGTGCATGACCCCGTTCGGTGGTTCGGTGGACCCGTTCTAGTATTTTTGCCATAACCTTCGGTTCCCGTGTCCGTCCCACGTGCAGTTCACCATTCTGGAAATCCATTTCCGATGCCAGCGAAGTGGTGCGCTTCTTGGGGATTTTCTACCTCGGGGATGTCGGTGGATTTGTGCATGACCCCATTCGGTGGTTCGGTGGACCCGTGCTAGTATTTTGGCCATAACCTTCGGCTCCCGTGTCCGTTCCACATGCAGTTCTCCATTCTGGAAATCCCTTTCTGATACCAACGACGTGGTGTGCTTCTTGGGGATTTTCTGTGGTTCGTCGGTACCTCGGGGATGTCGGTGGATTTGTGCATGACCCCATTCGGTGGTTCGGTGGACCCGTGCTAGTATTTTGGCAATAACCTTCGGCTCCCATGTCCATTCCACGTGCGATTCACCATTCGAAAGCCCCTTCGATGCCAACGATGTGGTGTGCTTCTCGGGGATTTTATGTGGTTCGTCGGTACCTCGGGATGTCGGGGGATTTGTGCATGAACCCATTCGGTGGTTCGGTGGACCCGTTCTAGTATTTTGGCCATAACCTTCGGTTCCCGTGTCCGTTCCGTGTGCAGTTCACCATTCTGGAAATCCATTTCCGATGCCAACGACGTGGTGCGTTTCTCGGGGATTTTCAACCTCGGGGATGTCAGTGGATTTGTGCATGACCCCATTCGGTGGTTCGGTGGACCCGTGCTAGTATTTTGGCCATAATATTCGGCTCCCGTGTCCGTTCCACGTGCAGTTCACCATTTTGGAAAGCCCTTTCCGATTCCAACGACGTGGTGTGCTTCTCGGGGATTTTTTGTTGTTCGTCGGTACCACGGGGATGTCGGTGGATTTGTGCATGACCCCATTCGGTGGTTCGATGGACCCGTGCTAGTATTTTGGCCATAACCTTCGGCTCCCGTGTCCGTTCCACGTGCAGTTCACCATTCTGGAAATCCCTTACCGATGCCAACGACGTAGTGTGCTTCTCGGGTATTTTCTGTGGTTTGTCGGTACTTTGGGGATGTCGGTGGATTTGTGCATGACCCTATTCGGTGGTTCGGTGGACCCGTGCTAGTATTTTGGCCATAACCTTAGGCTCCCGTGTCCGTTCCACATGCAGTTCACCATTCTGGAAATCCCTTTCCGATGCCAACGACGTGGTGTGCTTCTCGGGGATTTTCTGTGGTTTGTCGGTACCTCGGGATGTCGGTGGATTTGTGCATGACCCCATTCGGTGGTTCGATGGACCCGTGCTAGTATTTTGGCCATAACCTTCGGCTCCCGTGTCCGTTCCACGTGAAGTTCACCATTCTGGAAATCGATTTCCGATGCCAACGACGTAGTGTGCTTCTCGGGGATTTTCTATGGTTCGTCGGTACCTCAGGGATGTCGGTGGATTTGTGCATGACCCCATTCGGTGTTTCGGTGGACCCGTGCTAGTATTTTGGCCATAACCTTCGGCTCCCGTGTCCGTTCCACGTGCAGTTCACCATTCTGGAAAGCCATTTCTGATGCCAACGACGTGGTGTGCTTCTCGGGGATTTTCTACCTCGGGGATGTCGGTGGATTTGTGCATGACCCCATTCGGTGGTTTGGTGGACCCGTGCTAGTATTTTGGCTATAACCTTCGGCTCCCGTGTCCGTTCCATATGCAGTTCACCATTCTGGAAATCCCTTTCCGATGCCAACGACGTGGTGTGCTTCTCGGGGAAGTCGGTGGATTTGTGCATGACCCCATTCCATGGTTCGGTGGACCCATGCTAGTATTTTGGCAATAACCTTCGGCTCCCGTGGTTCGTTTCCACGCATCAGATTCACCATTTCGAAAGCCCTTTCCGATGCCAACGACGTGGTGTGCTTCTCGGGATTTTTCGTGGTTCGCCGGTACTCGGGATGTCGGGGATTTGTGCATGACCCGTTCGTGGTTCGTGGACCCGTTCTAGTATTTTTACCATAACCTTCGATTCCCGTGTCCGTCCCACGTGCAGTTCACCATTATGGAAATCCATTTCCGATGCCATCGACGTGGTGCGCTTCTTGGGGATTTTCTACCTCGGGGATGTCGGTGGATTTGTGCATGACCCCATTCGGTGGTTCGGTGGACCCGTGCTAGTATTTTGGCCATAACCTTCGGTTCCCGTGTCCGCTCCACATGCGCTTTCTATTCGAAATCCTTTCTGATACCAACGACGTGGTGTGCTTCTTGGGGATTTTCTGTGGTTCGTCGGTACCTCGGGGATGTCGGTGGATTTGTGCATGACCCCATTCGGTGGTTCGGTGGACCCGTGCTAGTATTTTGGCAATAACCTTCGGCTCCAGTGTCTGTTCCACGTGCAGTTCACCATTCTGGAAAGCCCTATCTGATGCCAACGACGTGGTGTGCTTCTCGGGGATTTTCTGTGGTTCGTCGGTACCTCGGGGATGTCGGGGGATTTGTGCATGACCCCATTCGGTGGTTCGGTGGACCCGTTCTAGTATTTTGGCCATAACCTTCGGTTCCCGTGTCCGTTCCGTGTGCAGTTCACCATTCTGGAAATCCATTTCCGATGCCAACGACGTGGTGCGCTTCTCGGGGATTTTCAACCTCGGGGATGTCAGTGGATTTGTGCATGACCCCATTCGGTGGTTCGGTTGACCCGTGCTAGTATTTTGGCAATAATATTCGGCTCCCATGTCCGTTCCACGTGCAGTTCACCATTTTGGAAAGCCCTTTCCGATTCCAACGACGTGGTGTGCTTCTCGGGGATTTTTTGTGGTTCGTCGGTACCACGGGGATGTCGCTGGATTTGTGCATGACCCCATTCGGTGGTTCGATGGACCCGTGCTAGTATTTTGGCCATAACCTTCGGCTCCCGTGTCCGTTACACGTGCAGTTCACCATTCTGGAAATCCCTTACCGATGCCAACGACGTAGTGTGCTTCTCGGGGATTTTCTGTGGTTTGTCGGTACTTTGGGGATGTCGGTGGATTTGTGCATGACCCCATTCGGTGGTTCGGTGGACCCGTGCTAGTATTTGGGCCATAACCTTCGGCTCCCGTGTCCGTTCCACGTGCAGTTCACCATTCTGGAAAGCCATTTCCGATGCCAACGATGTGGTGTGCTTCTCGGGGATTTTCTGTGGTTCCTCGGTACCTCGGGGATATCGGTGGATTTGTGCATGACCCCATTCGGTGATTTGGTGGACCCGTGCTAGTATTTTGGCCATAACCTTCGGCTCCCGTGTCCGTTCCACGTGCAGTTCACCATTCTGGAAAGCCCTTTCCGATGCCAACGACGTGGTGTGCTTCTCGAGGATTTTCTGTGGTTCGTCGGTACCTCGGAGATGTCGGTGGATTTGTGCATGACCCCATTCGGTGGTTCGGTGGACCCGTGCTAGTATTTTGGCCATAACCTTTGGCTCCCGTGTCCGTTCCACGTGCAGTTCATCATTCTGGAAAGACCTTTCCGATGCCAACGACGTGGTGTGCTTCTCGGGGATTTTCTACCTCGGAGATGTCGGTGGATTTGTGCGTGACCCCATTCGGTGGTTCGGTGGACCCGTGCTAGTATTTTGGCAATAACCTTCGGCTCCCGTGTCTGTTCCACGTGCAGTTCACCATTCTGGAAAGCCCTTTCCGATGAAAATGACGTGGTGCACTTCTCGGGATTTTCTGTGGTTCGTCGGTACCTCGGGGATGTCGGTGGATTTGTGCATGACCCCATTCGGTGGTTCGGTGGACCCGTGCTAGTATTTTGGCAATAACCTTCGGCTCCCGTGTCTGTTCCATGTGCAGTTCACCATTCTGGATATCCCTTTCCGATGCCAACGATGTGGTGTGCTTCTCGAGGATTTTCTGTGGTTCGTCGGTACCTCAGGGATATCGGTGGATTTGTGCATGACCCCATTCGGTGGTTCGGTGGACCCGTGCTAGTATTTTGGCCACAACCTTCGGCTCCCATGTCCGTTCCACGTGCAGTTCACCATTCTGGAAAGCCCTTTCTGATGCCAACGACGTGGTGTGCTTCTCGGTGATTTTTTGTGGTTCGTCGGTACCTCGGGGATGTCGGTGGATTTGTGCTTCACCCCATTCGGTGGTTCGGTGGACCCGTGCAGTTCATCAGTCTGGAAAAACCTTTCCGATGCCAACGATGTGGTGTGCTTCTCGGGGATTTTCTACCTCGGAGATGTCGGTGGATTTGTGCGTGACCCCATTCGGTGGTTCGGTGGACCCGTGCTAGTATTTTGGCAATAACCTTCGGCTCCCGTGTCTGTTCCATGTGCAGTTCACCATTCTGGAAAGCCCTTTCCGATGACAATGACGTGGTGCACTTCTCGGTGATTATCTGTGGTTCGTCGGTACCTCGGGGATGTCGGTGGATTTGTGCATGACCCCATTCGGTGGTTCGGTGGACCCGTGCTAGTATTTTGGCCATAACCTTCGGCTCCCGTGTCCGTTCCACGTGCAGTTCACCATTCTGGAAAGCCCTTTCCGATGCCAACGACGTGGTGCGCTTCTCGGGGATTTTCTGTGGTTCGTCGGTACCTCGGGATGTCGGTGGATTTGTGCATGACCCCATTCGGTGGTTCGGTGGACCCGTTCTAGTATTTTGGCCATAACCTTCGGCTCCCGTGTCCGTTCCACGTGCAGTTCACCATTCTGGAAATCCATTTCCGATGCCAACGACGTGGTGTGCTTCTCGGGGATTTTCTACCTCGGGATGTCGGTGGATTTGTGCATGACCCCATTCGGTGGTTCGGTGGACCCGTGCTAGTATTTTGGCCATAACCTTCGGCTCCCGTGTCCGTTCCACATGCAGTTATCTATTCTGGAAATCCCTTTCAGATACCAACGACGTGGTGTGCTTATTGGGGATTTTCTGTGGTTCGTCGGTACCTCGGGGATATCGGTGGATTTGTGCATGACCCCATTCGGTGGTTCGGTGGACCCGTGCTAGTATTTTGGCAATAACCTTCAGCTCGATTATCGCTCCACGTGCGATTCACCATTCGAAAGCCCTTCGATGCCAACGACGTGGTGTGCTTCTCGGGGATTTTCTGTGGTTTGTCGGTACCTCGGGGATGTCGGGGGATTTGTGCATGACCCCATTCGGTGGTTCGGTGGACCCGTTCTAGTATTTTGGCCATAAACTTCGGTTCCCGTGTCCGTTCCATGTGCAGTTCACCATTCTGGAAAGCCATTTCCGATGCCAATGACGTGGTGCGCTTCTCGGGGAATTTCTACCTCGGGGATGTCCGTGGATTTGTGCATGACCCCATTCGGTGGTTCGGTGGACCCGTGCTATTATTTTGGCCATAACCTTCGGCTCCCGTGTCCGTTCCACGTGCAGTTCACCATTTTGGAAAGCCCTTTCCGATTCCAACGACGTGGTGTGCTTCTCGGGGATTTTCTGTGGTTCGTCGGTACCTCGGTGATGTCGGTGGATTTGTGCATGACCCCATTCGGTGGTTCGGTGAACCCGTGATAGTATTTTAGCCATAACCTTCGGCTCCCGTGTCCGTTCCACGTGCAGTTCACCATTCTGGAAATCCCTTTCCGATGCCAACGACGTGGTGTGCTTCTCGGGGATTTTCTGTGGTTTGTCGGTACTTTGGGGATGTCGGTGGATTTGTGCATGACCCCATTCGGTGGTTCGGTGGACCCGTGCTAGTATTTGGGCCATAACCTTCGGCTCCCGTGTCCGTTCCACGTGCAGTTCACCATTCTGGAAAGCCATTTCCGATGCCAATGACGTGGTGTGCTTCTCGGGGATTTTCTGTGGTTCGTCGGTACCTCGGGGATGTCGGTGGATTTGTGCATGACCCCATTCGGTGGTTTGGTGGACCCGTGCTAGTATTTTGGCCATAACCTTCGGCTCCCGTGTCCGTTCCACGTGCAGTTCACCATTCTGGAAAGCCCTTTCCGATGCCAACGACGTGGTGTGTTTCTCGAGGATTTTCTGTGGTTCGTCGGTACCTCGGGGATGTTGGTGGATTTTTGCATGACCCCATTCGTGGTTCGGTGGACCCGAGCTAGTATTTTGGCCATAACCTTCGGCTCCCGTGTCCGTTCCACGTGAAGTTCACCATTCTGGAAAGCCCTTTCCGATGCCAACGACGTGGTGCACTTCTCGGGTATTTTCTATGTTTCGTCGGTACCTCAAGGATGTCGGTGGATTTGTGCATGACCCCATTCGGTGGTTCGGTGGACCCGTGCTAGTATTTTGGCCATAACCTTCGGCTCCCGTGTCCGTTCCACGTGCAGTTCACCATTCGGGAAAGCCATTTCTGAAGCCAACGATGTGGTGTGCTTCTCGGGGATTTTCTACCTCGGGGATGTCGGTGGATTTGTGCATGACCCCATTCGGTGGTTTGGTGGACCCGTGCTAGTATTTTGGCCATAACCTTCGGCTCCCGTGTCTGTTCCACGTACAGTTCACCATTCTAGAAAGCCCTTTCCGATGCCAACGACGTGGTGTGCTTCTCGGGGATTTTCTGTGGTTCGTCGGTACCTCGGGGATGTCGGGGGATTTGTGCATGACCCCATTCGGTGGTTCGGTGGACCCGTTCTAGTATTTTGGCCATAACCTTCGGTTCCCGTGTCCGTTCCACGTGCAGTTCACCATTCTGGAAAGCCATTTCCGATGCCAACGACGTGGTATGCTTCTCGGGGATTTTCTACCTCGGGGATGTCGGTGGATTTGTGCATGACCCCATTCGGTGGTTCGGTGGACCCGTGCTAGTATTTTGGCCATAACCTTCGGCTCCCGTGTCCGTTCCACGTGCAGTTCATCATTTTGGAAAGCCCTTTCCGATTCCAACAACGTTGTGTGCTTCTCGGGGATTTTCTGTGGTTCGTCGGTACCTCGGGGATGTCGGTGGATTTGTGCATGACCCCATTCGGTGGTTTGGTGGACCCGTGCTAGTATTTTGGCCATAACCTTTGGCTCCCGTGTCTGTTCCACGTGTAGTTCACCATTCTGGAAAGCCCTTTCCGATGCCAACGATGTGGTGTGCTTCCCGGTGATTTTCTGTGGTTCGCCGGTACCTCGGGGATGTCGGTGGATTTGTGCATGACCCCATTCGGTGGTTCGGTGGACCCGTGCTTGTATTTTGGCCATAACCTTCGGCTCCCGTGTCCGTTCCACGTGCAGTTCTCCATTCTGGAAAGACCTTTCCGATGCCAACGACGTGGTGTGCTTGTCAGGGATTTTCTACCTCGGGGATGTCGGTGGATTTGTGCATGACCCCATTCGGTGGTTCGGTAGACCCGTGCTAGTATTTTGGCCATAACCTTTGGCTACCGTGTCTATTCCACGTTCAGTTCACATTTCTGGAAAGCCCTTTCCGATGCCAATGACGTGGTGCACTTCTCGGGGATTTTCTGTGGTTCGTCGGTACCTCGGGGATGTCGGTGGATTTGTGCATGACCCCATTCGGTGGTTCGGTGGATCCATGCTAGTATTTTGGCCATAACCTTCGGCTCCCGTGTCCGTTCCACGTGCAGTTCACCATTCTGGAAAGCCCTTTCCGATGCCAACGACGTGTTGCGCTTCTCGGGGATTTTCAGTGGTTCATCGGTACCTCGGGATGTCGGTGGATTTGTGCATGATCCTATTCGGTGGTTCGGTGGACCCATTCTAGTATTTTGGCCATAACCTTCGGCTCCCGTGTCCGTTCCACGTGCAGTTCACCATTCTGGAAATCCATTTCCGATGCCAACGACGTGGTGTGCTTCTCGGGGATTTTCTACCTCGGGGATGTCGGTGGATTTGTGCATGACCCCATTCGGTGGTTCGGTGGACCCGTGCTTGTATTTTTGCCATAACCTTCGGCTCCCGTGTCCGTTCCACATGCAGTTCACCATTTTGGAAATCCCTTTCCGATGCCAACGACGTGGTGTGCTTCTCGGGGATTTTCTGTGGTTCGTCTGTACCTCGGGGATGTTGGTGGATTTTTGCATGACCCCATTCGGTGGTTCGGTGGACCCGTGCTAGTATTTTGGCCATAACCTTCGGCTCCCGTGTCCGTTCCATGTGAAGTTCACCATTCTGGAAAGCCCTTTCCGATGCCAACGACGTGGTGCACTTCTCGGGCATTTTCTATGTTTCGTCGGTACCTCAAGGATGTCGGTGGATTTGTGCATGACCCCATTCGGTGGTTCGGTGGACCCGTGCTAGTATTTTGGCCATAACCTTCGGCTCCCGTGTCCGTTCCACGTGCAGTTCACCATTCTGGAAAGCCATTTCTGAAGCCAACGACGTGGTGTGCTTCTCGGGGATTTTCTACGTCGGGGATGTCGGTGGATTTGTGCATGACCCCATTCGGTGGTTTGGTGTTCGGTAAAAACGAGTTTTACAATTTATAACCGAAACACCCCAAGTATAAGGTTCATAGTAAAGGATGTTAACGGGTCGTCCTAAGGGAGTGGAATGTTTATCGGATCAAGGAACAATTATCTTATCGATTATGTCACGACTATTAACTAAGATTTAAACTAATTATGAATTAATGAACAAGATGATGAACAGTAAAAACGATGATGAGCAAGAACTTTGATGAATAGTAAATTTGCGTAAAATTAACAATCAACTAGAATTTAAAACAACTAACTTAGCAATCAACGATTTATACTAATGATTCGATTTATCAAGTAATTAAAACAACGGCAAGGCAACGGAATCCACCGATCAATCAACCCAACCCCAACTAGACGGCAAGTTAAAGATATGATTTTTAGTAATGATCTATCACGAATTCGATTAAATTTCTCTAAACGAATTCTAGAGTTTCGTTTTTTTTCAAATAAAACAAAACGACATGCAAAACAAGATCACGAGATTATTTCTAATACTCTTACTCAATTAACTATAAACGATCTCTCGAATTATAATTAATCGCATCAATTAAAAGATCACAACTTGAACAATATTTTCATATAAATTCAAAGCATAAAAGATGGTTTCATCGATCTCTCGATTCAAATAAAACGTAAACGATAAATAACAAATTCTAATTGATGAAAAACGATAACTTTACTCACTAAAAGTACGGCTAAAAATCTCTAGTTGGTGTTGATGTTGATCGGTTTCATCCGTTGTCCCACCGCTGATGTGCTTAGCCAACAACCATGATGTTGATCATGATCATTTGGGTGGAAGAAATCATCTTCTTTTTTTTTGATACTGACTCGCCGCTGCTCCTCTAAATTTTGTGTGAATGAATTATATTCATTAGGGTTTGGAAATAGCTGTATATATAAGGGAGTAAGTCGGCTGAATCACTTATACGTATGTCGGTGGTGCTGAATGAATGGCGGTGGTGAACGGACGCTGGATGCTAGTCTATTTTGGACTCAAACTTCTAAAATTCATATCTTGAGTTGTAGACCTCCAAAAATTATGATCCGAACGTCATAATTAAGCTCTCGGAAAACTCTACAACTTTCATTAAGGACTCTTCTTCAGAAAACGCCTTTTGATTAGCCCGTCGTATCCCGAGTCGTTTACGGGATTTTCCACTTACCAAATTGATTACCCACTTGACCACCATTTGAGTTGTAGAAGTCCGATTGACGTAATTCAAAGTGCGTTGGAAAGCTCTTTCAATGATCTACAATTTTTATGAAGAAGTCCTCCCTGAAAATGCCTCTAAGCTAGGTCAAATCTCCGTCGAAAATTTGTAACGATTTAAGTACTTAGGAAAATTTGCTCCGTTGAACTCGTAAACTTGTGGCATCTTCTTCTAACCCTCTAAACACCTCTTTTAGACCGAAGATATGCATCTACAAGATATCCAAAATATTGCAAAGTGTAACAACATCCAAATAAACATAAAACCAACGATAAAAACACATAAATCACCCACTTTTGCAATTTATTATCTTTAAAACTCATTTGCTCAATTTATCCTTTTGGCGAGTGATTTTCTATAAAAATCACTAAAACACGGGAGATAATGTTACTTAAATAACTCGATAAAAACCATAAAATTAGTCGTAAACAACTCCCCACACTTAGACTTTTGCTTGTCCCGAGCAAAACAATTAAAACTAGCTCACTTTATATGCAATCCAAATAGATTCCTAACTCACGAATAAAAGATACAACAACTATAGCAAACAATACTATCACAGAGATAGATTCGGTGTATGTGTGACAAGCCCTTTTCAAATTTAACAAGCCTTCCAAAGAAATATCCTCTCAAAAATTTCAATGACTATCCTAGATATAGCAAGAATAGCTCCACTCAAAGCCTTCCCACGCACTCACTAGGATAATCCCTACAAAGATATCATGCGGTTTATACTAGGTATAAGAGTAACGATAACCAAGTCTTTAATTTTTTCCTTTCTCTTTTTTCCTTTTTCTTTTGACGCACATCGAATGAGCTCTTACCCGTCATAGTAGAATAGGATGTTTCGTGATAACACCCTACCTTACTCAAATCATAGGGTAGCTTCTTCTAACTGCCGTGAGCTTTTGGTCATCATAGTGGTATAGACATACGTGGTATACCCTACCTCACTCAAATCATTAACCTGACTTTCGACAAACGTATTTATTCACTAATTATTTATTCATTCACTTTTTAAAGACATAAGTTACATCTCACTTATCACATTCAAACTTTATGATATTCACAAAGACACGGGTCTAACTAAGGTGTTACTATACTCGACCTTCCTAAGATAACTCATCAAAATAATGAAAGGATATAGTTCAAAAATCTTGCTTCAATGTCAAAGGCTTTCGTGAGAAACGAATTCTATCTCCATAACAAGAAAGACATGCTATAATTATCTCACTAAGTCACATACTATCATCGTCAGAAACTACAACTAGCAAGCATTTGTTCCAATTACATGCTCAAGATTTACAATTATTCAAGTGCCAAAATTTTAAAATCTTTAAAATTTATCAAGGATCACAAATATCTACTCATATTGTCGAAATAAAGCAATTGAATTGCACCCCCCACACTTAAATCACATTATGTCCTCGTAATGTGCAAATAAAAGAAAAGAATACTTAGTTGGTTATGAAGTGGTTGTCGGTTTGTAGGTTGGCAAAGTGGTCAGCCGTAGCATGAATAAACCGCCGCACTCGATCGTGATGAGACAATACTAAAGGAATAGCTGGCAACAACCGCTCAACAAGATTCCGCACACTCGACATAACATATAATCTCGGGTATATGAGTAAACATGTAGGCACATAAAGCATTCACAAATAGGACAAGGATAACCAACACACAACTCACCAAGGTTTTATTCCTAATAACCTAAAAACTTAACTAAAAAGAAATACTTAAAAGACTAGTCGCCTCCTAGAGCGCTTCTTTTATGTCATTAGCTTGACAGAGGAAACCAAGTCAACTGGATCAGGCCACTTGGGTTTAAGGCTAACCACTTCTCTCGTCGGACTCGTAATGACTAGAACGGAAATGGTTTTCGCCACAACAACAAGTCAAAGCGCGCGATAAGATCATGAAATTTTTTCTCCGCACAACATCGACTCTTTTCTTCTTGTTCTTGTTTCAGATTCGGCCGAGGTATGCAAACAAGCTCAGGAGCATTGATGAAGGATCCGCAAGGTTAGGGGTAATAATGTCATCATCCACTCCAAAGAAGTCGGATGGAATCTCTTCACAAATAAACGACTCAACCGTTTCATTTCTCTTTTGAAAGTAAAGTACTTGAGCTTTCCTTGGGTTGCCCAAAGTACTTCTTAATCCGTGACCATTGACTTTGAACGGTTGATCGCCGCACTTTCAACGTAATGGCTCCACCAGATGAACATCAAGAATCTCAAAGGGCGGACCATCTAGATTTAAGCTTACCAAACAAAAAGATGGAGCCTGGTGTTATACAAAGAAAGCCATGTCTCCCACTTTGAATTCCCGATCTTTAATCTTAGCATCGTGGAGCGCCTTCGTTCTTTCCTTGCTCGGCTTGGCGTTCTCATAGGCCCCGAGTCCGAATTCATCGAGCTCATGTAGTTGCAATAATCTTTTCTCCCACAGAGTTGGCTATCGAAGTTTAAGAATTTAATAGCCCAAGAAGCTCTGTGCTCACTGACCGGTAGATGGCAAGCCTTGCCATAAACCATTTGGAAGGGTGACGTACCCATAGGGGTCTTGAACGCGTGCGATAAGCCCAAAGTGCGTCGTCCAACTTCGTGACTCATTTGGATCTATTGGAATTCACCGTTTTCTCCAAAATCCGTTTAAGACTTCATTGCTCACCTCGACTTTGCCACTTTGGTTTGGGGGGGGTGGTATGGTGTACCAATTCTATGCTTGACACCATACTTCTCAAGAATTTTATCCAGTGGTGCATTACAGAAATGCGAACCTTCATCACTGATAAGGGCTCTAGGACAGCCAAATCTAGTAAAGATATTCTTTTGCAAGAATTTCTTAACAACTTTGTGATCATTGGTTTGGGTGGCTATGGCCTCTACCCATTTGGAAACATAGTCTACACTGCACAGTAATATATTTGTTAGAGCATGATGATGGGAACGGTCCCATAAAATCAATGCCCCAGACGTCAAAGACCTCACATTCCAAGATAGGCCTCAAAGGCATCTCCATCCTATTACCGAGTCTCCTACTCTTTGGCATCTATCATGCCCTTGCAAAAGGCTTCAAAGATCTTTAAACAGAGTAGGCCCAAAAAACCAAATTTTGAAGGATTTTTGTGACTGTCTTAGGTGCTCTCAGAGTGCCCACCAATGGACCACTATGACATTGCTCCAAGATATCCAATTGTTCATGCTCCGAACGCACCTTCTAAGCAACCCGCCCTGCGGACTTTAAACAGATATGGATCCTCCCATACGAGATACTTTAAGTCGCTGAAAAAATTTCTTCTTTCCCGACACGTCATCTCTTCTAAGTGTCCACTTGCTAAGTAGTTGGCGTAATCAAGATACCACGGCCTCCCGAGGCCTCTAGCTTCATTAATTGCTCATCGGAAAGTCAATGCCTATCTCCTTAGGGATTTCGCTACCCTCGCTTACTAGGCAAGATAAGTGGTCACCACAACATTATCACTACCTTTCTTGTCCTTAATTTCAAGGTCAAATTCTCGTAGTATCGTAATCCATCCGAGTAACCTTGGTTTAGCGTCTGCTTTTCCCATAAGGTAGCGTAGTCTTTGCGTGATCTCGCCCACACCACCACTTTGGACCCTAAAAGATAACTTCGAATTTGTCAATAGCAAAAACGATCGCCAAGAATTCCTTCTCGGTAGTGGCGTAATTGCATTGAGTCGGGTTCAAAGTGCGGCTAGCATAGTAAATCGGCCTGAACTTTTGTCAATTCTCGCGCCTAGAATCGCGCCCACTGCGTAGTTAGAGGCATCGCACATTAATTCAAAAGGTTGAGTCGGTCGGCGCGATTAAAATGGGGGCAATTGGTTAGCTTATCCTTTAAGCTATTAAAAGCTTTCTTACACCCATCATCAAACAAGAACTCCATTTCCTCTTTCAACAAAGTTGGATAAAGGCTTTGCTATCGTCGAAAAATCTTTAATGAAACGCCGATAGAAGCCCACATGTCCTAGAAATCCTCGCACTCCTCCTTCACTGCCTTCGGTACGACATTTTCTCGATGGCTTCTACCTTAGCCTTATCCACCTGAATACCATCACCGACACCTTGTGTCCCAAAACAATCCCTTCTTCTACTAGAAAATGGTATTTCTCCCAGTTAAGCACTAGATTTTTCTCAACGCAACGTTGGAGTACCATATCGAGATTCTTTAAAATTTCATCAAAACTGTCGCCATAGACTGAGAAATCATCCATGAAGACCTCCATGCATTGCTCCACAAGTCCATCAAATATGGCCAACATGCACCGTTGAAAGGTCGCGGGTGCATTGCATAAGCCGAATGGCATTCTGCGAAAAGCAAAAGTGCCAGATGGACAGGTAAAAGTTGTCTTCTCTTGGTCATTAGTGGTCGATGGCTATCCGGAAATAACCGTAATATCCATCAAGGAAACAATAATACTTATGACCACTCGCCTTTCTAGAAGTTGGTCAATGAAGCGGCGTGGGGAAATGATCCTTAGCGGTGACTTCATTTAACCTGCGATAATCAATGCAAACTCTATAGCCAGTCACAAGGCGTAAGGCAACTTCTTCCCCTTTTTCGTTCTTCTCCACAGTAATGCCTCCCTTCTTTGGCACAACTTGAGTAGGACTGACCCACTCACTATCGGCGATGGCGTAGATAATCCCCATGTCAAGCCATTTGATGATCTCCTTTTTGACAACCTCCTGCATGTGCGGATTCAGCCTCCTTTGAGGTTGTCTGACCTTTTTCGCTCCTTCCTCCGTTCGGATCTTATGCATGCACACGTCTGGGCTGATTCCTCTGATATCGCCCACCTGCCATCCGAACGCGAGGATATGTTTCTCCAACACTTTAATTAATTCTGCTTCTTGTTCCGGCTCGAGTTTAGATGAGATGATCAAGGGCAACTTATCACCGTCCTTAAGGAAGATGTATTTTAGGTGCTGCGGAAGTGGTTTCAACTCTAAGTCAGCAGGTGGTTGCTCTATACTAGATTTTAAGGGACCACCTTTTTCCTTGTGAGCTTGGACCGGTTGACTGAAAAACACCTCATCTTCCTGAGGTGTGACCCCAGAAAGGTATTGAATGACATCATCTAGAGGAATCCTCCTGTCAGCTTCCAATTTGTTCTTTCTTATGCTTAACCATCTTCTTAAGTTCTTCTTCTTCAAGCTCTTCTGCAAGCTGCTCCCAATCATCCAACTCCCAATGAGTAGTTTCTTTCCAGAATTCTATTTCGTCCCAACTACCCATTAAAACTTCCTCCTCTGTGAGGTTAAAGTCTGCCTGGTTGAGCTCCTTCAAATCATTGCTGCTCATCCCTGGAATATCCCAGATTTTCCGTTCACTCATAGGCTCAGTATGCGCAAGTTGTTGAGACAACTCTACAGTGATTCCTGCCTGTTCGTGAATTATAACATCCAGGGCTCCTATCTCCGTGAGCTCTTCATCGTGGTCGAATTCATCCCCATAGATTGCTTCAATGAATGAGATCTCTCGGCTCAAGCTTCCATGAGAACTTTTTCCTCGCCGAGGGTAATGGAAGTGTCCCCTACTTTCGTGAGTGATTTGGCCGGTTTGGAAGTCAATGGTGGAGGCGTAGTGTTTAAGAAAGGCCGCCCGTAATCGTGGGCATCTCCTTGTCGATCGGTAATCCAAGATGACCCGGTCGATTGGAAAAACTAGATGTTTAACATGGATAAGGACGTTGTTAACACAACCGGCGGCTAAACGGCTAGATTGGTCCACCAAAGAAGAGAGACGGCTCCTTTAGCCTTTTGTCCAGCCGAGACTCTTGCACGCGTTCAATGGCATCACATTAACAGAGGCCCCTGAATCGCATAAAACATTGTGGAACGTGTGGCCTTCAATCGTACAGGAGATTGAAGGTCGTCCGGGGTCACCTCGCTTGATTGCAACGCTCTGTGAAACCGTTGAACACTCTTCTCTTTAGCACTTCCTCTGCCATTTCCTTTAGCTTCTTTTTACTTCCACAGCATCCTTAAGATACTTACAAAGACTTAGGCATCTCGGTTAATACCTCAGCAAGTGGCATAGTCACCATAGTATCTCTAAGCATCTTCCTCACTCCGTCATACTGTTTGTCAGAGTTTAGGGTATTCTCTCTTTTCTTTGCCGGATAAGGAAGGGTTTTCGAATGATTAATCATAGGTTGACTTTTAATGGCTTCGTCCTCCTTATCCTTCCATCGACAAACTTCTCGCTTTTCTTTTAGTCGGGGTCAACTACGACTTCCTTCTCAAAGATCCTCATCACTATCCCCGAAAAATCATCATCACTCAGCTCTTTCCTCACTGTTACCTTCTTTGGAATTTAATTTCGATTGCCCCTCCCGAACTCATGGCGTCGGGAGGGCTACTGCTTTCCGACATCTTTTCGGGTCCAATGCGTCTTACCGCTTTCGAGGGTGACTACATTCAACTCCTCATCTCCATACTCCCATTGAGGTGTGATGGCGGTGCAAGCATTGATATCCGCCTTAGGGTTTTTTCTCAGATAACTCGCAAATCTTCCTTGAGGTCTACTTGCTTGTTGATCACCATCCGACCAATCTGTCTCTCCATCGTCTTTTGACCGGTGGCTAGTGTTTTCACCATGTCAACTAGCTCATCGAATTTCTTCCGAGAGACGTAGGTGGGATGTTGATTTTTGCGTTTGGGCCCGATTACCTTGGGGTCTTGGGTTATTGGATGCACCAGGCGGTGTATAATAACTATTCCGCGGATTTCCGAAAAGTTGCGGGTTTGAGTTTGACTTGATTGACCGTAATTTTGACCAAGCCTCACGAAAGGTTGATTACGGTTCTCCATGGCTTGTACTTCCTCATTCATCGTATTCCCGCCCTGTATGCCCGAGTGATTAACATCTCGCCGCCCTTCTTGTCGCTTCATTTGCATGTTGGCTAGTTGTTTGTTCATTATTTCCATTTGAGCAACAAGCGCTTTGTCTCTCGAGTCACTTGAAGAAGCGACCTCCTTTTGCTTCCGCTAACACTGGTCTTCTTTTGAGTTGCCCACATGTTATTCTTAGCTATCGCTTCGCTACCCTCAGAGCAAAGCATCATCTCCTCCTCCTAAAAACGATCCATGAGTTGTGGAATCCAAGTAATCTCTATTGGGTTGAGTAACACCGATAGAATAATTCTAGAAGTTCATGTCGAGTGTATCCATGGTTAGGGCATTTTCTCATTAATGATTCAACCTCTCCCAAGCCTTTCCCACACTCTCTCCTTCTAGTTGCTCGAAAGTAGCTATATCTCTTTTTCGCTCCATTATCGTTCCAGTGAAACGAATTTCAGAGCAAAGGCTCTTTTAACATCATTGATTATGAAGAGAGTGATGGGGTAAGGACTTAAACCATCGATTTGCTTCACCCTCAAAGCAAACGGGAAAAGTTTCAATTTAACAACTTCATAGGAACGCCAGGGTAGTGACACGCTTCCATGATTTGCACAAAAGTAGACAAGAAGTCATGTGGGTCTTCATGCGCAAGATTGCCATGGAATGAACTATTTTGGACCATCCCCACAACTCCATTCTTAAGATCAAAATGCATTCCTCCCATCTCTGGAGGCCGAATTGGTCTATGCCCTTCCAAGAAGTCTTGATCAAGATATGGCGCGTAAGGGTCTTGTCAGAGACAACACACTGACCGCTGGGTCATGTTGATTTTGAACATTCTCGATGTATCGTGGATGTGCAAATGGTGCCTGGGGTCATTCTTTGTTGAGCATTCTGTTGTTGATGCATCTATTTGGTTCATCCAGGCTTGTCGCTTTGCTTCGGGTTCGCAACATTTGCATCGTAATTTGGTTTAATTGAGCGGGATCCATGCCAGGAGGATTTTGGTTATTATTCCCTTGGTCCTCCTGTTCGTGATCGCTGGAACCGTGTTCGCTCATGTTGTCAGGATTTGGGAATGGTCTTCTCTTGACAATGTCTCGTTGTGTTCGGGATGGTGTAGTAACGCCTTTTTTCTTGCTCCTGGTTTGCATAAACCAGGGGAGCAAAACAGAATGAAATCAACCTTAGGGTTGATGAGAACGAGTTAGAGAAGATTAGAGGGTTTAGAAGTTTAGAAAGAGAAAAGAGAAGAGAAGAGTGAAGATTGAAGAACCTGAACGCTCGTTCAGGAGTTGGACGTTCGTCCAGTTCTCTGAACTGGCGTTCAGAAGATGAACTGGGGGGTAAACGGGCGTTTAAAGGCTAGACGAGCGTTTGGAAATCCAGACGCTCGTCTGATCAACTTAAACGATGCAGAGAAGAAATTTCCGGAACAGACGAGCGTCCGAAAGGATGGACGCCCGTTTAGACTGCGAAAACTAAAATCTAAGGTGAATTAAAATAAAGAAAACAGAAAAGAAAAAATAAGTAAGGTAAAATAAATAAGAGCTATAAAAAAATCTATGAATGAAAAAAAAACTTAGGCAAGCCTAAATAAAATAAAAGTTAAATTATGAAATCTACGGCAAAAATCTTAATTAAACAAACTTAATGAAATAAACTAAAAATAAAAATCTACACATCTAAAAATAAAAAATAAAATAAAAACGTAACTATTATATTATCACATAAAAAAATTATTAGTATCGAAACAAAATTGCACCTTTAAGAATCCGACAACCGTTATCGACACCGCAACGGCGCCAAAACTTGTTCGGTAAAACGAAGTTTTACAATTTATAACCGAAACACCCCAAGTATAAGGTTCAGTAGTAAAGGATGTTAACGGTCGTCCTAAGGAGTGGAATGTTTATCGGATCAAGGAACAATTATCTTATCGATTATGTCACGACTATTAACTAAGATTTAAACTAATTATGAATTAATGAACAGTATGATGATGAACAGTAAAAACAATGATGAACAGTAACTTTGATGAATAGTAAATTTGCGTAAAATTAACAATCAACTAGAATTTAAAACAACTAACTTAGCAATCAACGATTTATACTAATGATTCGATTTATCAAGTAATTAAAACAACGGCAAGGCAACGAGAATCCACCGATCAATCAACCCAACCCCAACTAGACGGCAAGTTAAAGATATGATTTTTAGTAATGATCTATCACTTAATTCGATTAAATTTCTCTAAACGAATTCTAGGGTTTCGCTTTTTCTTTTTCAAATAAAACAAAACGACATGCAAAACAAGATCACGAGATTATTTCTAATACTCTTACTCAATTAACTATAAACGATCTCTCGAATTATAATTAATCGCATCAATTAAAAGATCACAACTTGAACAATATTTTCATATAAATTCAAAGCATAAAAGATGGTTTCATCGATCTCTCGATTCAAATAAAACGTAAACGATAAATAACAAATTCTAATTGATGAAAACGATAACTTTACTCACTAAAAAAGTACGGCTAAAAATCTCTAGTTGGTGTTGATGTTGATCGGTTTCATCCGTTGTCCCACCGCTGATGTGCTTAGCCAACAACCATGATGTTGATCATGATCATTTGGGTGGAAGAAATCATCTTTTTTTTTTGATACAGCTCGGCTGCTCCTCTAAGTTTTGTGTGAATGAATTATATTCATTAGGGTTTGGAAATAGCTGTATATATAAGGGAGTAAGTCGGCTGAATCACTTATGCGTATGTCGGTGGTGCTGAATGAATGGCGGTGGTGAACGGACGCTGGATGCTAGTCTATTTTTGGACTCAAACTTCTAAAATTCATATCTTGAGTTGTAGACCTCCAAAATTATGATCCGAACGTCATAATTAAGCTCTCGGAAAACTCTACAACTTTCATTAAGGACTCTTCTTCAGAAAACGCCTTTTGATTAGCCCGTCGTATCCCGAGTCGTTTACGGGATTTTCCACTTACCGAAATTGATTACCCACTTGACCACCATTTGAGTTGTATAAGTCCGATTGACGTAATTCAAAGTGCGTTGGAAAGCTCTTTCAATGATCTACAATTTTCATGAAGAAGTCCTCCCCTGAAAATGCCTCTAAGCTGGGTCAAATCTCCGTCGAAAATTTGTAACGATTTAAGTACTTAGGAAAATTTGCTCCGTTGAACTCGTAAACTTGTGGCATCTTCTTCTAACCTCTAAACACCTCTTTTAGACCGAAGATATGCATCTACAAGATATCCAAAATATTGCAAAGTGTAACAACATCCAAATAAACATAAAACCAACGATAAAAACACATAAATCAGCCACTTTTGCAATTTATTATCTTTAAAACTCATTTGCTCAATTTATCCTTTTGGCGAGTGATTTTCTATAAAAATCACTAAAACACGGGAGATAATGTTACGAAATAACTCGATAAAAACCATAAAATTAGTCGTAAACAGGCCACAGATTCCCGTCATCATTCAACTGCCAAACACTAGAAAAGAGGGTTTCGGCTGGGATCTCAGGAATACCAAAGAAATCATTGATAACCTTTACCGAAAAAGCGACGTTCTTACCACGCACAGGCACAAAACCCTTGGCTGCCTCCGCAGGATTCGCAGCAAGGTTAGCATAAAACTCAGACTGTTCCATTGACAGTAGAAGTACGGGTGGCCGCTAACAGTTCCCACTTACGTTCCGTAACAATTTTCTGAATCCTTGGACTGACCGACTTGAAATCAATTCCACGTTCAAAATGCATTGTGCACTGACTGAAATACTGAACAAAAAGTCGCTTTGCTTTCTTACCAAAAGGTGTGTCAGAAAAAGGCACAACAGACTCGGTTTCAGTAGGGGCAGGGCCTTTCCTCTTCTTATTCTGGTCAGCCTTTACGACTACTAGAACGAGCAGAAGACTCAGACATATCTACGGTGCAACAACAACGTCCCAACAATAGTAACAAAAGAAAATAATCAGCCCTTCCTCCAGTTGCAAAGAAAAAGAATTAAAATATAAAGAAGACTAAACTAAATTAAGTTGAAAAAGAAGGACTAAGCTAAAAATACCTTGTTGGAATGATAAACACCGCGGACAGGAATGAAGGTCGCCGGAAACAATGGTGGTGACCGGAAATTCAGAAAAAGCCTTGGAAGCAAAAAGATGGGTCTCCACTTCTCAAACCAAAAGAGAAAAAGGGATGGAGGAAGAGTGGGTTATGAGGGGTTGTGACAAAGGGAGAAATTTGTGGAGTGGTGGGTGAAAAACTGAAGAAAAATTGGGAATATGAAGTGGTGATTCGAGTTATGTGGGAGTTATGGAGGGGAGAGAAGAGAAGAAACCGTTTTTATTCAAAAACTGCCCCTATGACGCGCGTCAAGGCTGCATGACGCAGGTCAAACCCTAGACAACACCCAATGGCGCACGCCAAAGACACTATGACGCACACCACCAATTCTGCCCAAACTCTCTGTATGTCTACAGTGATTGATGGCGTGGGTCAAAAAGCCTTGGCGTGAGTCAAGAGACTCCTTTCCAAACAAATAATCCAATTAAAATGCTAAGGGTCACCAAACTTAGTAATATCCACAAATAACTAAAATTATCACGAAACGGGCTGCCTCCCGAGAGCGCTGTTGTTTTACGTCGTTGGCTCGACGAGATTATACGGTAGAGATGATGGAATTATACAGATTGTCAAATTGGTATACAACTACAATTACTCAATTAAGCACGCAGCACATAAGCACATAAGCCACCCAATAGATAATGCTTAAAAGATAAATTGATAGATAGTACCCGTGGTGTGCTATGTTTACAGTCTTTAGCTAGACTATACAAGTTTTTCAATCCAACGGGGGGTCTTCGAGGTACAACACCTCTTCCTCTCGCGGTGTTTCCTCTTCCTTGATAAAATGCTTAATGCGATGACCATTGGCCACGAATGTCGTTTTCCCATCGCTTAGCTCAACTGCACCAGATTTATACACCCTCGTAACCATGACTGGACCTGTCCGCCTCGATCTAAGTTTGCCTGGAAACAATCTCAAACGTGAGTTATACAAGAGCACTTTATCATTTACACGGAACTCTCGATCAAAGATCTTCCGGTCATGAAATGACTTGGTTCGTTCCTTGTAAATTTGGGCGTTCTCGTATGCATCAAGACGAAACTCATCAAGCTCGGTGAGTTGGAGCAACCTATGGTCACCAACAAGCTCGGGGTCAAAGTTAAGGAACTTTATAGCCCAATAAGCTCGGTGCTCCAATTCTACGGGTAAATGACAAGACTTGCCAAAAACTAATCTATAAGGTGAACATCCAATAGGTGTTTTAAAAGCGGTGCGGTAGGCCCAAAGTGCATCGTCAAGCTTCACCGACCAATTCTTACGGTTAGTGTCCACCGTTTTTTCAATAATCCGTTTTATCTCACGGTTTGACACTTCAACCTGCCCACATGTTTGTGGGTGATACGGTGTGCCGACTTTGTGTTTTACACCATAACTCTCAAGTAGTTTAGTGAATGGTCGATTGCAAAAATATGAGCCACGGTCACTAATGATAGCTCGGGGAGTGCCAAATCGAGTAAAAATATTTCTCTTTAAGAACTTTAGCACCACCTTAGAATCATAAGTGGGGTAAGCCTGTGCTTCAACCCATTTCGAAACATAATCGACCATTACTAAAATGAATTTATTACCGAGTGAGGGAGGAAATGGGCCCATGAAGTCGATGCCCCAAACATCAAATATTTCACACTCCAAGATCGGTTGGAGGGGCATTGCATACCTCTTAGACACATTTCCCCACTTTTGGCATGCAACACACGATTGCGAAAAACGATGTGCATCTTTGTAAAGAGTAGGCCAATAAAATCCGCATTGTAAAACTTTGTATGCCATCTTCCATCCTCCATGATGGCCTCCGGTATCTTGGCCATGGCAAAAGGAGAGTATGCTTGAGATTTCATCATCAGGATCGCATTTTCTTATGATACCATCCGAACACCTCCGAAAAAGGTTCGGTCTTTCCCAATAATAAAATTTCAAATCGTGAAAGAATTTCTTCTTCTTTTGTCATGTCCAAGTAGCTGGAACATACTCACATGAAAAGTAATTCACAATGTTGGCAAACCATGGTGAGCTCTCCTTCGGTTTCGAACCGGCATGAATAAGTTGCATTGTTGGGGGAGCATCCACCATCATGAGTTGTTCATCCGGGAAATAATCATCGATCTCTCTTCGTTTTCCTTCATCTTCAATGAAATCCAACCGGCTTAAGTGATCCGCCACCACATTCTCGCTACCCTTCTTGTCCTTGATCTCAATATCAAATTCTTGGAGTAGGAGAATCCATCTAAGAAATCTCGGTTTAGCATCTTTCTTGTTCAATAAATATTTCAAAGCCGCATGGTCGGTATAGACAATGACCTTGGAACCCACAAGATAAGATCTAAACTTGTCGAGGGCGAATACTATGGCTAGTAACTCTTTCTCAGTTGTTGAATAGTTGACTTGAGCTGAATTCAATGTGTGTGAAGCATAATAAATAGCCTTGAATACCTGGCCATGACGTTGGCCAAGAACGGCCCCAACTGCGAGGTCACTTGGATCACACATCAACTCAAAAGGCATTTTCCAATCCGGCGCCACCAAAACGGGTGCGCTAACCAGTTTCTGCTTCTAACTCTCGAAAGCCTCTATGCACTTTTCATCAAAAACGAATGGTACTTCTTTCTCGAGGAGATGACTGAGAGGTTTGGCAATACGGGAGAAATCCGCAATGAATCTTCGATAAAAACCCGCGTGCCCGAGAAATCCTCTCAACGTCTTCAGGTTAACCGGTGGGGGCAACTGTTAAGGGTGAATTTATACGATTTATATTGGTATATTTTATGATAATTTCCCTCATATTCGTTTAGTTTGCATAAGAAACGATTGTTTAATGGAAATATTGAGTAAATGAGGTTTTAAATGAGTCATTCGCAAAATAGGTTAATTTTGGTGTTTTTAATGTGATTTTATGACTATTTGAATGATATTACATTTTGTAATGTTTTTATGTGTTATAGATACATGTTTGAGGCTCAAAAGATGATCAAAAGTTGATTAAGTTCGAGCTAATTGATGGTAAAAGAGATAATGAAGGAATGGGATAGAGAAGAAAAGAGATAAAGGTGAAGTCGGTTGAGGATAAAGATGAGAAAATCAATTTTCGACCAAGTGAACGCACGTCCTAAGATCCATCCAGTGGACTGGCGTCCAAGAGGAGCTGTTTGATTCAGAGTTTTCAGAAATTTGCTGAACGAGCGTTCAAAATTATATAGGACGGGCGTCTGATCCAGCTCGGCCCGACTCGAAGTTTTTATGCATGACTGGACTGGCGTCCAGAACCATTGGACGGGCGTCCAGCCGCCGCCATTGCCAAAACCGACTTCAAAATCTATAAATAGTCGTGTTTTTCAACCCTAGAACACACACAATTCGAACCCTAAACCCTAGGGGCGGCTCAGCTGCGTTTTTTCTTATTTTACATACAATTTTATCATCTTTTTATTCCATGTTCTCGAATCAAGCAATTTCTTGGTTCCATATCATGTCTAGAGGCTAAACCCCTCTAGAACAAGCGTTGTGAAGCCATTCTACCAACACTTTGATTTCGTTTCAGGATTATCTTGTGAGTATTTTATCCAAAGTTGTATCTTTATTATTGTTTATCATTGTTTATTGCAATTATGTCGAAAGATTATTGCATGATTGATTGCTTGTTCGATTTGGATGAAAATCATAATTGAACCCTAGAATCAATATAATAAAGATTAGAGTTTTAACCTATAAAATAACGAGAGTTGATTAGGTTGAATCTCTAGATAACTAGATTGAAAAATCTTACACCTTCGCTTTGAAAGTAATAATCTTTAAAATCGAGAGATAGAAGATTAAGAAACAAACTTTTCTAAGAAATTAGGAGTTCATGCCTTGGTTAGGTGAATCACAACTTGGTTAAAGATCACGAGATAACCTGAATTGGAATTGAATTTTGTAGGATAGGTGGATCAATTGCTTGTTCGTTCGTAACTTTATTGATTAAAAGCCCCTTGAATTTGAAGTGTTTAGCTTAGTTAGTCTTTTATTGCATATTAGGTTTAATTTAGTTTAAATTGGTTCGAAACTATCTTTCCTGGCTTTAGATCCTTGATCTTCTGTCCAGTTTACGTTATTGTTATCTTTCTTGTGAATTATTTACTATTTTCGTATCTGTTTAGTTTAGTAATCGTGACATAGGTTAGTTAGTTAAATAAAAACTAGGATTAGCAACCTCCAATTCCCCGTAAGATCGACCCGGTATTAACCTCTTTACTACGATCCTTGCATTTGAGGTATATCGGATTATAAATTTATTACTTGTTAGTAAAATCCGAGACAACAACTTCTCAATCACTTCAATTTTCGCTTTGTCCACCTCAATACCATCTTCAGAAATTCTGTGGCTTAGCACAATACCTTCTGATACCATAAGATGACACTTCTCCCAATTGAGCACTAAGTTCGTGTCCTCACACCATTTTGTAAACACACGCCTAAATGAGAGAGACATTCTTCAAAAGAGTCCCAAAAACACCAAGTCATCCATGAAGATCTCCAAAAATCTTTCTACCATGTCAGGAAAAATGGCTGTCATGCATCTTTGAAATGTAGCAGGAGCATTGCATAAACCAAATGGCATTCTCTTGTATGCAAACGTTCCATAAGGACAAGTGAAAGTCGTCTTCTCTCT
This sequence comes from Gentiana macrophylla, assembly GCA_026214975.1. Taxonomy (NCBI): domain Eukaryota; kingdom Viridiplantae; phylum Streptophyta; class Magnoliopsida; order Gentianales; family Gentianaceae; genus Gentiana; species Gentiana macrophylla. The sequence goes on from JAOBSW010000189.1 coordinate 27,884, forward strand.
ATCTCCAGCCGCAATGAATATCTGTAAGTAGCCTGAATAACCATCAAGAAAACAATAGAATCTATGCCCACTCAACCGCTCCAACATCTGGACGATATACGGAAGAGGATAATGATCTTTCTTGGTATGGTCATTGAGTCGTCGAAAATCAATACACATGCGGTATCCTGTGACTTCCCTTGTTGGTATCCACTCATGTTTATCATTTTCCTTCACGGTAAATCCACCCTTCTTAGGGACTACTTGAGTAGGACTCACCCATTCACTATCATATATGGCAAAAATAATACCCATCTCCAATAACATGATAACCTCTTTCTTGACAATCTCTTGCATATTGGGATTCAAACGACGTTGTGGTTGAACACATGGTTTAGCGTCATCGTTGAGAATAATCTTGTGAACACAGATTTCGGGACTAATCCCCCGAATATCAGCTACAGTCCATCCAAATGCTCTCTTGTGTTTCCTTAGCATCCTTAATAGCAAATCTTCCTGCACATGAGTTAGTGACGAAGAAATAATAACAGGAAGTAGATTATCATTTTCAAGAAAAGCATATTTCAAGTTAGGAGGTAAAGTTTTCAACTCAAGATTCCTTGGCGGTTCCTCTATGGACGGTTTCAATAAGGGGCCATCATTCTCCAGTTTTAGATATCGGTGCCAAGGTTGTTTGTCAAATACACGACCGACATCCAAATAAGAAATCACTGCTTGCATTTCTTCATCATCACTCTCACATTCAAACACTGATAAAGCTAGGCACTCTTCAAGCTTATCTTCAAAGACCTGCAAGTTAGCATTCTCCACACAAACACAAGATATTGCATCAACAAAAGAACAAGACTCTTGTGAAGTGTACGGGTGTTTCATGGCTTTGAAAATATTGAAGGTAACCGCATCTTCGTTCACTCTTAAAATCAATTCACCACGTTGAACATCAATCATAGTCCTTCCTTTGGCTAGGAATGGACGACCGAGAATAAGGGGCGTTGAATACCCTTCTTCCATATCCATAACCACAAAGTCAACGGGGAAGTAGAACTTATCAACTTTCACTAACACATCTTCTATGACTCCTTTAGGGCGTTTTATAGACCTATACGCTAATCTTGTAGAGTCATTTCGGTGTTTTCAACTTTCCAATCCCAAGTTTGATAAAGTCCTCATATGACATGAGGTTAATGCTAGCACCGAGGTCGCAAAGCACCCTCTTAAACAAAAAGCCCCCAATTTCACACGGGATAGTAAAACTCCCAGGGTCTTTGAGCTTAGGTGGAAGCTTATGTTGCAACACGGCGGAGCATTCCTCATTGAGACAAATGTTCTCATATTCCTCTAACCTTTTCTTGTTAGTGAGACTATCTTTTAAAAACTTACCGTACACAGGCATGTTCGTAAGTGCTTCTATGACTGGAAGATTTACATTCAAATGTCTAAACGTGTCAGGGAAGCGAGCATACTTTTTATCTAGCTTCTTCTTCTTAATTTCTTCTCTAGGTGGGTAAGGCAATGACTCAAGATCAATAACTCTAGGTTTAGAATTCATACCTTCCTTACCTTTGCCGCTTGAGGTATCATCAGAAGCTTTTCTCAATGTTTGAGCTGCTCGTGGCCTCCATTCGGTATTTGTATGCACCACTTTCTCTTCACCTTTCTTAGGAACTGTCTGCTGAGAATTGGCTTGCGTCAAAGTGTCATTGGTGTGCGTCATATCCTAAATTGAATCACTCTTGACACACGTCGAGGTCTGGTTGGCGTCCGTCAGAGACTTATTGACACAGGTTAATTTTTGCCCAAAACTCTCACGAATGTGAATAATTCTTTGTCATGCGGCGTCAATTCTTCCTCAGCGGGGGTCATTGAGACATGTTCCTTAAAAAGGGTCCTTAAATCACTTGCTCTCGGATTCTTCAAAATCCTCGGGACTTTCACAAAATCTTCGGTTTCTTTCTCAACATTGACATATCCGTCACTCTGCAAAAACATATCAACAATCTCCTCTTCTTCTTCGCTCAATTCTCTATCGTCTTCGGCATCATGCAAATCATTTTCAACTTCGTTCCCAACTTGATTTTTTTGAAACTCCCCATTTCCACAAACTTTTCCACTTCGGGTTATGATAGAATTCACTCCCCTCGGATTCCTTTCTGTATTGCTTGGCAAACCACCTGGTGGTCTGCTAGCATTCCTCTCACCTTCTCTACTCAAATGTTCCTCCACATTCCTCATGGATGCCTCAATCGTTTTCATCCTTACATCATGTCCACTCATGTTTTTATCATTCCCATGTCCTTTGTGACTGTACTAAGCGAAGTCATCACATTTTCCATGTTTTGAGCTTGAGTGGCAACTACTCCCAAAATTTTATCCAAAGTGTTGTCTCATCTATCTCCTCGTGCTTGATTGGAACTCTCGGTTATTGGGAGAGATTGAGTGGTGGGTTGAGGATAAGAGCGAGTGGTTGGTATTTGAGTAGGGGTATTGGAGTTATAGGAGTTCCGTGGTTGTGGAGCAAAAGGGGGTTGTCCTTGCTTGTACGAGTTCTCGTTCCATCGATAATTCGGATGATCTCTCTTAATAGCATTGAAAGAGTTAGAGTATGCATTGTTCAAATTCCGGTGTTGTTGCATGAAGCTTACTTCCTCCGCTTGTAAATCACCGGGCTCTTCCGTCTCAATAGATATTTCATCATTGCCATAAACATTTTCTCTCTTGCTCTCAACCAAAAAATTTCCCTCCATTCTCTTGCTTGACTGCAAATTATCGAACTTCTTTGACAACTTTTCAATTTTTTCCATGAGCTCGGAATTGTCCTTTGGTCCTTCTGAAAAACTAACTTTCCTCGTGCTAGCTCCGGCTTCCCACATCCTATGGTTCTTGGAAATTCTCTCGATAGCATCATAAACTTCTTGAGCATTGCGGGACATCAAACATCCTCCACATGGGTGGTCAATGTTAGCACGTGATTCTGTCCTCAACTGTCTACAGAAAAGTTGTATTTGCGTATCAAATGGGTAACCATGATCGGGGCAAGCCTTCAACAATTTCTTGAATCTCTCCCAAGCACTACCTAGAGTTTCATCGGGTCCTTGTGCAAAATTAGGTATTGCCACCTTCAACTTCAAATTCCTTCCGGGTGTAAAATATTGCTTTAAGAACTCGTTTTGTACTTCCTCCCAAGTGGTTAATGAATGATGAGGTAAAGATACAAACCATTCCTTGGCTCTTCCCGTCAAAGAGTATGGGAACATAGACAATCTTGTCAATTCCTTCTGAATTCCATGACTCTTGGCTGTGTTACAAAGTTGTTCAAAAGAATAGAGGTGATAATGTGGATCTTCAAAATCTTCTCCGGCAAATTGGCATTTGTTATCAATCAACCCAAAAAGATGCCCTTTCACTTCAAAATTATTTGCCCCTTCATTGGGTAATCGAATAGGGTCATTAGGTGCATTCCTTCTCAAAGGTTGATCATAAAGAGGTCTCAAAAGTTGGTCATTTTGGCTTTGGTTTTGATTGTGGTTTTGGTTTTGATTGTGGTTTTGGTTTTGACGGTTCCGATTGTTTCGGTTATTTTGGTTATTTTGGCCTTGGTTATTGGGATTTGGTTGGGGAATTGGATCTTCCAAAGGAGGATCATTTTGTGCATTATCACGAATTTATGCCATTCCTTCTCGAGTCGATGATTCTCGGGATGATTCTTCACCAAGTGATTCTCCACTAGACTGAAAAGTTCTATGCTCGGCTCTCAATTGTCTTTCGTACGAGTTAATGTCCGATCGATATGGAGTAAGAGGAGCTTTACCGGTTCGGGACCGAGTCATCAACTACACATGTGAAACAACAAGAAAACAATCAAACACACTTGGTAACTTACCAAATGGTAAGTACCACATAAGTAAACAGAATTGTGATTAGAAAAAGACTTGACCTATGCTCGAAGATTTTAAGACTAATACAAGTAGTAACTTTTACTCAAAAGAATGAAAATTTGAATCCCCAGCAACGGCGCCAGAAAGCTTGATGGCCAAATCCTAGAGGTCCAACCTAACCGGCAGTGTACCGGGTCGCCTATAGTCTAGTTTGGTGAGTCAAGGTCGTCTCCTCGGGGAACATCCACTCCATATGAGGTTACACACTAAAAAGTCTATATTAATTCGATCTAGGTCGCAAATGTGTGAGAGGTTAATCGATTGCATAAATAAAATGCTGAATTGACAAATGATGGGAAAATTATAAAAGAAGCTAACCAAGATAATGCGCAGACTAGCTATCCTCTTGCAATGCCATGGGAACAACTTCCTACCTACCTACCATTGGTGTTTGAAAACGTGAAGCGGTGCATTCCTAAATAAGCAATTCCCCCTTATACGAGTGAATGAAATTGCTCTCTACCTCCTCCTTGGTCTAGACAAGCTAAACCTAATGATTCGGTATGCTACGCCCATGAATGCAATGGCAAGGCCAACTATCCCCGGATAAGAAATCGAATGCCTATGAGAGGTCGATTTTACCTTCCGGTTCACCTACCCTCTTCCCACGTCTAACATCTCCGTTCGGTATCCGTTAAACGTGTAAGGTGCTAACACTAGGCAATTACTCCAATGTCAACAAACGATGCAAACAAGTAGGCAAAGCTTCACAACAATCAAAACTAACAACACAACAATCATTCCCAATCGATCACAAGAGGATAAACTACTACTACAACATCACCTTGGCTAGAAAAATCTAGCCACTCATAACTACAAACATTAACACAACAAAGCTAACATTCATAATCATAAGAGTACTTGAATCAACTATAAAGATTAAGAATTACCAATCAAAGAAAAATCGAAATTGGTATCTTCATTCAAGCTCCAAAACCTTCAATGTAGTTACAAACTTATGTCTTCAACTCCAACCAAAAGTGATAGAAATTAAACTAGGATTCTTAATAATTACAATGATAATCAAGGGCTAAATTTCTACAAGAATTTGGCTGTAAGAGCCTGGGGTGGGTTTTGCCTGCAAGATGGATGATAAAATTGGAGAAGATGATGTATATTTGATAATAATGTGAATGGAGAGATAAAAGAGATTAAACTTTTCTGACTCTGCACAAATGGCGCACGTCATTCCATCTTGGCGCACGTCATTCACCAATTTGCACTGATGGCGCAGGTCATAGCTTCTTGACGCACGTCATGTCCAAATGTGGCGACTGACTGAATGACATCTGCATTAATTGCTCAACCACTCAGTGACGCGGGTCATGTGACATGGCGCAGGTCATCAACATATAAAATCACAAAATCATCACAAAAGAATCAAATGCCATCCTCTGGTCAAAATTCACACTCCCCACCGTGGCACTTGTGCTGCAAAAAATAGACACAAAGACACCACGTGTAAATCTGATAACAAAATCGGCTAATACTAATATAATACTAGCTAAAAACATGGTTTCCTACAATTTCTATGTACACAAAATATGGTTACAATTCTCATTCAAAATTGCTCAAGTTGATGTCAAAATAGCGCTAATTGCAGTAGAACAGGGGTAAATCAACCGAAATCATATCATCAGGTTGACCTACATCAGTAGCAGCAAGACTTTATCAACTAGCAGCAAGACTCCATCCAATCGAAGACTCTGTGGATAGATAAACTTCTTTGTAATTTCAAATTGATTTTCATTTTTGTTTAGATAATTACTAGGTTCCTTTGTTTAAAGGGATTAGGGTTGAGTGATCCCAATCCTTTAGATTTCGTTTTACTTCTTTTGTGTATAAAAGCACAGACTTCGAGTAATAATATATTCAAGTTGACTGGAAACATTTATTTTCTTTTCTTAAATTTCTTTAGGCACAACACTCCATCAAATTCTACAGAAAAATCGTATAAGGAAACATGCTCCGCGATAAAAATAATAATTGTCGTCTGCTTAAATTTTATAGAACTAGAAAATTCCCTATAGATTATTTCCGTACCTTTATAGAAAATTTTGAGAACCCCACACGTTTGCCTCATACATATATCACTAGCTAGTGCTAATAAACTTATGTGATTACTCGGAAAGCTAAATAACGCGTGTCTCTAAAATCGTATGTTTTTGCATCATTCTTTAATTTAGAGCAATCATATCAATATTTTATATAGTATTCTTTGCATGTGATTACTCGGAAAGCTAAATAACACGTGTCTCTAAAATCGTATGTTTTTGCATCATTCTTTTAACTTAGAGCAATCACATCAATATTTTATATAATATTCTTTGCATCACACGTTTGCCTCATACATATATCACTAGCTAGTGCTAATAAACTTATGTGATTACTCGGAAAGCTAAATAACGCGTGTCTCTAAAATCGTATGTTTTTGCATCATTCTTTTAACTTAGAGCAATCACATCAATATTTTATATAATATTTGCAAAAATTAAAAATAATACTGAGGCAAGAGAGGGGTGAACCCCGACTGCAAACAATAAGGCACAGGCACGCCCAAGCACTTTGGGCCAACTATTAACGTTTTCTTCTATTAGCGACTAAATACTATATATACTAAACTATGGTAATATCAAAATATATAAGGGTATACTAGTAATTTCTCAAAAATCGAAGGGGGACACACGCCCCTTCTCGGGCCTCTGTAAATCCGCCCCTGCTTGTGAATACCAAACAACATTAAAAGTTGATAGAATACTACTTAAAACATCCAATAAAAACTTTAGATTTTTGTCCAAAATAACAAAATTATCGAAAAATCGGAATAGAAAGAAACTGTAATTTAATAAGGACAAAAGTAACAATCATGAAGTAACGAATATGAAGTAACAAATGTGGAATAGAGTAAATATGAAGTAACAATTATGAAACACAAAGTAACATTAACGCGTGAAGTAACAATTTTAAAGTAACAATTGTGATTTTTGTCCTTTATAATCATGAAAATGTTACTTTTGTCCTTCCAGACTCATTTATTAATTTTTTGGTCCTTGTGGCCCCTTCCCCCTAAAAACTTCACATCCAAAGTCCTAAATCCAAACTTAAATTACAGCCAATCATGAACTTCTGAAAACAAGGTAAAGTACATCAAACGCATTATACAACGGTTGATCTGTCATGATAATAAGAAATAAGAATATGTTCATAAATTCTCCAAGCATGCTCACACATCAACACCATCAAATGGCTCATCGATAACCTGCCAATCTCTCGAGGAGGAGAAAACAAGAAGTAAATGGGTATGTACAAAAATACTAAGTAAGGTTAGAAGCATTGAATCGAAGCAATTAACATCCACAGATGACATTACGATTACCACCAAGTATATATAAATGCACACTCCCCTCCTCTACTAGCCAGCTAGCAAAACTCAACCATCAAATGGATTTGTTACACACATGGTCTAAAGACATAACGAATGGTGAGAATGCACCACAACATACACTCAACTCCTCATATGGCACGGCGGCTACCAATGTAGAGTACTACTCCAAAGTGCGAAACAGAAGCGTAAATAAATCCTTTCTGTGATGACATTAAGTCGTACAACAGCTTGTATGCTAACGATAATAAAATATTTATTTATAAAAAAAATATTTAACAGTTGTAACTTGGTAACATGTTTAATTACATTTTTAATAATGTCATTAGCAAGGGTCATGGAGAACCATTGATCATGATCTTGATCCAAGGGTGTAAAGATGAGCTGAATTCATATTGCTAGTACACTGTCCCATCACACTTTTCACCTAAATTCTCCATCTCTTTGCAACGGTTATCTCATGATCCCCAACTCCATTTCATCTGAAATTAAGATTATAATAAAGGGGAAAGAGAGGAAACTTCCGACACATAATAAGCCTAAATTCTTGAAGATTGAAATTCAAATCAAACTGCTAGTTGGGGTGTTGGCTGCATTATGCACAATCTAGTGTATGTAAGGAAATAATCGGGTTAACGCAACGGAATTTAAAATTTTATTTCCTTAAAACGGATCGACTTTGTTTTGTAATATCGAAAACAACACAAATATAATAGGTATATAAATATACTTTCCGAGTAGCAGATCGAGTTTCAGCAAAATCTATCAAAGCTCAGCTGCACAAATATTCAGCCTCTAATAGTAATCCACGCGAATATTTATCGGGTTCATAACGAGTGATTGGTAGATCACTATTATTTTATTTATGACACTCAATACAATAAAAGACTATAACTTCATAAAGTTACATATAGCCTTTTATGTATGTGTACTACACAAGAAAAGAGAATTTTGTTTTCATTTTTTTTTTGTTTTTAATTCAAATGCACCTTGCAGAAAAATGTTTCAAAGATTACTATTTATAGTAATCAAAAAAATGCCACAAGACTCCAAATGGCACGACACGTGTCTTTACACCATTTTCCTTGACATGCATATGGACGCATGGTGTCAATGTGTCAACAATGAAAATTGTCCAAGTGTAACTACATGGATAATGCCAAGTGCTTGGACATGTGTCATGATCAAATGTCTTATGTTATGCAAGATGACATGTGTTAGTTTATGTGGCAATAAAATAATAATAAAATAATAATCTATAACATTTTTAAATATTATATATATTTACATTTCAACCCCCATAAATTATGAGCTCGGATCGTCTGCTGTGGTGAATACACAGCAGGCCGTGCTGTGATAAGGAAACGACACCGTTTTGAGTCTAAACGATACCGTTTTGATCACGAACTTAAAAAAAAAAAAAAAAAACAACAACAACAACACAGCAAAAGCAGCGTCGTTTTGCGATCGAAACGACGCCGTTTTACTTCACGTTGTGACACAAGGAGGACCAATATACGTGCAGACGATCCCAGTTCCATAAATTATTCTATGTTTATTGTGACCCATTACGTTCCCCAATATGTTACGTGTAAATATAAGTTATAATTCTAGTATTTAGAATTCGATAAATTTAACACTTTTCATTTATCATTAATTACTCTTAATTAATTAACTTATATTTAACGGTCGTGATTGACGTCTACCAACATGTCACGACCCCTAATTGTTCTTGAAAAGTCAAGGCTTTGACTTCATCCTTTCTGTGAACGGTCTCCTATATAAATAAATCCTTTCACCATATCAATGGGTCGATTCTATTGTAGGATTTTTCAGTAGAGGAGCGCCTACGTGACGAGATCTGCACCACACAATTTCACGAGGTGGAATACACGATTGCCCGTGTGTGTGGAAATTGTGTGGTCCAGATCTTCTTGCGTAAACGATTCACTAGTAGGAGTCCCTAGGATAGAATTTTCCCATATCAATATCTATTACTCGTAAATCGTGTGTCAAAAATAGACGGCTAAATTCTTATATCTTGAACATATAATATTCTCTCGAAGTGAACTTTTCACTTCCACTTTGCAAAGATTTCTAGAATAAAACATTTCTTATAAGATGGCAATTTCTGATATTCTCTCCTATCATTAGGAATGGTGAATCCCAAAATCCGACGCATAAATCTACGCATGCGTCATAATCATATCCGATCTCCACCGTATGAGTGTCTCACTTTGAGAAACAACGAATAGAGTCAAAACATAATAATCAACACCATAATACTCCCTCCGTCCTATTTTATTTGTCCATGTTTCCTTTTTGGTTTGTCCCAAAATAAGTGTCCACTTTGTGCATTAATTGCTAAATTTCTTTAAATACCCTTTTATCTTTACAATATTTACAATAAAAAATGTTTAGCATTAAATGCTCCAACAACAACTTAAAGGGCATAAGTGTAAAAATATTATATCATTTAATATGATTCAAAGCATTAACTACACTTTTCTTAATCTGTGTGAAAAATCAAACAGGACAAATAAAGTGGGACGGAGGGAGTAATATGACGACCTCTGGTCAAGGACAATTATACATCCGCCACAATTATAATGATACTTATTACATAGGTGGGTCACTCCAATGTACGTATTCCTAATACACATCCACGTATATGTCTAAGTGTCAACACACTTTAATAGATGAGATATATTATTGTCTTCACTAGACAGGAGACACCTGATACATGCTAGTCTAACCGTATTAATAATATCTCTATTATTAATACTATAACTAGTGATGTTTAAGAACTAAATCTTTGAGGTGATAAAATAATCTCATCAATCATAATCTACATATGATATTTCTTTATCATAGATTCAATTCTAGGGACATTATCATATATTTAGATTTAAACAAATACATAAATCATATGATAACAAAAGACGCCATTTTATTAATATATAAACATAAAGTGCATAAATAATGACTGCCCGATTAGGTTTAGTCACTACACTAATGATGTATTGCCTATAAAACGGGATTAATAGAGAAATTGAGAGAAAAGCGCTTCAAACACAAAAGCTGACACTTTTTTCTGTCTTGTCCATCTCCAATCGAGCTGCAAATCTTCATCTACAACACCAATGCCAATAGAATATTATTTCTACTACAACTCTTTGTTTAACACATAATTATTCTAATCCTTATTGATTATCACATAATCACGTTACAATTCCGGATCATCGCTCATTTGTGTAAACCCGTTAGGCCCCCTAGTATATTGCCGGTAAATATGAATTGTAATTCTATAAATAGAATTAGATAAATTAAACTATTTAACTTATCATTAACAACACTTTAGTAATTAATTCATATTTAACGATTGTGATTGACATCTAGAAAGGTGTCACGATGCCTAAATATCGGGAGAGTCATTTCTTTGGACTACAACCTTTCACGTGAAACGGCCGTTACCGTATAAATACATTTTTTTTTTTGAACAGCCAAGGAATTATTATAAATCAGCAAGATGCTAAAGATAATACAAAATTTGTCCAAAAAACAAAATGCAACACAACCGAATTTCAGTAAAATTTAAACACAAACCGCCGCCAGAAAATAATATCACAAGCCTGCAGCCCTTCTTCTCCAACCAAAAGTGATCCACCAAACAATCATCCAAAATTAGTTTGCTGCACTCATCGGATTTGCCTTCCAAGCATCCCACTCCAACTTTCTTAGTGATTTGTAATTTGACAACCATGAGTAGGATAATCTCTGAACATCTCTGAAAATCAACTCTGGATCAAGAACGTGAGATTGAAAAATGACCTTATTTCTATGCAACCAAATTACCCAAGCTGTGATACCAACTAATGCTGACCATAAGCATGAGGCTACATTCGTCGAAGCATTTCCAGCTTTTAAGAAACATATATCACTGAACGAGAAAGCATTCAGACCAACAATTTTGCACCAACTCTGAATGTGAGACCAAATCAGAAATGCCACATCACATGCAAATAAAATATGGTTGACAGTTTCTTCGAACTTGTAGCATAACGGACAAAAGGAATCTTGAATTACAATACCGCGACTAATAAGGTTTGGTTTTGTAGGAATCCTCTTGAGATTTGCTTTCCACATGAAAATGTTCACCTTTGAAGGCAACATCTTATTCCACCTATACATTTGATCATTAGCCGAAAAAACATTTTTGAAAAAATTCATCTCGAGCTTTTTACGCAAAGAAGCTACCGAGAAGACACCATTTGCACAAACACTCCATCTCAATTTATCAGTTGAACCTGCATTTCTATCAAAAGAGTTAATTAACTCCTCCAAAACACCCACTTCCTCCTCCTCGAAACCCCTCAAAACTCTCTTCCAAGCCCAACAAAAGGAACAACTACCTCCTACCCAATTCACCACATTTGCAACATTTACTCCTTTAACCAAAGAAAGCCGAAAAAGCCAAGGAAAAGTTAATTTCAGCGGGCTATTACCCACCCAAATGTCTTCCCAAAACCGTACCCTAGAACCATCACCCACCTCCCAACTTTCCGACCCCAAAAGGTCCACCCCGACTCTCGAAGCACATTTAACCGCACTTACAATACCTTTCCACACCCCCCCTCCCCTCACTCGCAAGCCATCCAACTCCCAAGCACCCTCCTCCCCATACAAAGACACTACTACTTCTCTCCAAAGAGCATTTTTTTCAGAAAGAAACCTCCACCACCATTTACGAAGTAAAGATAAATTTTGAATCTTAAGACTACCCACCCCAATTCCCCCCAAGAGTTTAGGGGCTTGCAATTTTCGCCACACAACCCATGCCAAATTTTTTGTAGTCCCATCCCCACCCCAAAAAAAAAGAAGACCTCACACTTTCCAAGAAACTCAAAACACATTCAGGAGGCTTGTAGACAGAGAAGAAGAAAAGCGGAAGAGCGCTGAGAACTGCTTTAATGAGAACCAATCTGCCACCCTCTGACAAAGTAGACCATTTCCACATACCCAACTTCGCCTTACATTTCTGAATAACAATTTCCCAGGCCTTTTTCCTCTTCATATTTTGTCCCACCCAGAGCCCCAGATATTTAAAAGGTAGTAATCCCTTCTTGCATTTGAAAAGATCAGCTGCAATAAGAATGTCATTTTCCGGTACTTTTATCCCTGCCAACGAGCTTTTCCCCATATTAATTTTTAGACCCGAAATCTTCTCAAAGCAAAATAAAATCCGTTTAAGATTCTTTACATTTTCCAAGCTCCATTTCCCTAAAAAAACTGTATCATCCGCATATTGAAGGTGAGAAATTGGAATTTGATCTTTTCCAATACTAACTCCAAAGAATTTTTCTTTTGCAACTGCTTCCTTCATGAGGACATTTAGACCTTCTGCCGCTATGGGGAAGAGAAAAGGGGAAAGGGGACCCCCCCTGCCTTAAACCCCGCTCCAAGTTGAACTCTTTAGACGGACTTCCTCCAACCAAGACTGAAGCTCTAGCTGAGGAAACACAACCTTGAATCCACCTCCTCCATTTTAAACCGAAGTCCATATTTTTCAAAATATTATCCAAGAAAGACCAATTAACACAGTCAAAAGCCTTTTCGAAATCTACTTTGAAAATAAAGCTCTCCATACCTTTTTTCTTTAAATAATCCACCGCTTCATTCAAAATGAGGACACCGTCCAAAATTTGTCTGTTTTTTACAAAACCGGATTGACACTCTCCGATCACCGATGGGATTACAACCTTCAACCTTTCAGCTAAAATTTTTGCTACATTTTTATAAAAGCTCCCAATCAAACTAATAGGTCTGTAATCTTTAATCACAACTGGATTAGATGATTTTGGCAACAAAGCAATAAACGAAGAAGTGCATCTGTTGTGAAACCTTGCGGATTCCTCAAATTCGAAGATGGCATACTCTTGCATAATTAATATCTACATAGCTTTTTATAGAGAATTACGTATAAGGACACACTTTGGAATATTCAAGTAACGGGACAACTTAATATTTTTTAAAGGAAGGGACAACTTTTTTAAATTCTATAGCCTAAAGGACAAAAAAAAAATTAAAAAATGCGCGTTGGTGTCGTGCTTCAGAATTTTTATTTTTTCCTCTTTCCTCCTCCGGTTTCAAACACGATGAAAATTTCAAACACGATGAAATTTGATCGTTTTCCTCTTTCCTCCTCCGTTTTCCTTTTTCCTCCTCCGTTTTCATTTGATCTAGATCTCCAAACACGATAAAAATTTCACTGAATTTTTTATTTTTTCATGCCCTTCGTTTTGAGACTTGGTTCGATATAATTGCATCGTTTTTCGTGAGATTCACTGTCAACATTCACTCAATGAATCTTCCCAATGAATCCCGAAAAGCAGTGAATTTCGAAAGTGACTTTCAAACAATAGTGAATTACGACAGCGGATTTTCGGAAATCATGTCGAATATGGTGAATGGGGCCTCAAAATAAATAGCATAAAAAAATTGGTGAAAGAATTTCCAAAATTGGAGTTTAAATTAAGAGATATGAGTCTTTAAAAACGATGGATGAGAGAGAAAATGTGTTGGTTTTTTTTTTAAGTAGGCGTCTAGAATTTATAAAATAGGAAATAGGAAAAAAAAATAATTTTGTCTTTTATGCAAAAGTTTTAAAAAGCTGTCATTCTCTTTTAAAAAAAAGTTGTCCTTGTCATTCTCCCCAAATCTCCCTAGTTTTATCCGCTAAAAAAAATCTCCCTAGTTTTTATTTCAGTGTCATACATCAACAACTGTTTCTTATATCACAAAATATCTCGAAGTGAGCATGTCACTTCTACTTCACAGAGATTTCAACAATAATATATTCCTTTATAAGATGACCATTTCCGGATATTCATTACCTCCATGAGGAGGCGCAAATCTCGGACGATCGACTTAAATCCTACGCAAGTTTCAATATCACATATAATCACTACCGCATTACCGCCCTTCGCAGGGAAGCCTCAAAAATGTCAAAATTTGACAATCGACACCATGATATTATGATGACCTTTGGTCAGAGGCAGACCCATGTGGACTAAAAAGGGGCCAGTGCCCCCACTGTGATTTGAAAATCGATGTATTTTTGTTGGTAAAAAATGTAAAAACACTATTGATGTTCGCGCTCGCTTATTGAATTTGTTCTGGTGGCCCCACTAATTTTTTTCTGTGTCCTCCACTGCCACTAGTCTATGGATAATTATAGAACCGCCACATAATCAAAACACTTATATAATATGCGGGTCATTCGGTTTACGTACTCTTTCAATACACGTCCACGTACACGTCTAAGTGTTGACGCACTTTGATGGATCTGATTCATTGCTATCTTAATAAGATAGAAGACATATGATATGTGTTAGTGGCCGTATTAATAATGTTTCATTTATTATTGCATACGACTAGTTTTTAGAACTAAATAATTTACTCTGAATCGAGATCTCATTAATCACAATCACACATTATGAATCAAGTATCAAATTTAATTCTAGAGATGTTATTATATATTATCAGTTGGTGTATAAAATGACCAATATATAATAATAGAACTTTCAAATATACTATAAGTATAAACATAATGACCTAACCCGGTCGGATCAGGTTCAAACTGATTGGGATTAGGGTACTACTAACAATGTCCCGATTGACTTAAAGTCAATCACTCGTACTTACAAGACCAAGTTAAAACACAATAATCTCATATGATACTCGCAACAAATCCTAAGTGTAAATAGATCAACATCCGGGGGAACTCCGTCTATCTTTATATCAAACTTACATATGACATAATTAATGGTAACACGCGAACACGTAACATGGATATTTCGTTGAGACGTTGGTTCTTTTCATGATCAATGAATCCACTACTATATTAATATATAGCTATGTGGAGGAACCAAACCAGATTTTGTGACAATCCTCCTAGATCCACGCATTGCTTATGTTGAACTTTTGAGACTCTAATGTGTTTAAGCTCAGCCCTATAATATACAATGATTTCTTGCTAAGAACATTTCCAATAAACTATATCATTATTGTGAGTGATCGCATACCTAGATCGCTATTGTAACGCCCCCAGAACCCGGGTCTGGTAACGCTAAATGATTCATAAATGATTCGGTCAATTGCTTAAATTGTCTTCCTCACTTGGTCTAAAAGGGCTAACCAAAGTTGACAAGACATTTATGTCTCACACTTATATGGGGGGTGAACATTCTACTACTTTACCGATTTGGGATTTTACATTCTCCCCCTTATAAGGGACTGGCGTCCTCGCCAGGACTTGGCCAGGACATGTCCTAGTCTCGTCTCTACCAGAGGATTCCAGAGTTGGCCCTCACCGTCTCTTATAGTGTGGAACTAAGGTCCGTATCGAATTTGGCCCTAATACCAATCTGTAACGCCCACAAACCCCGGGTCTGGTAGCGCTATATAAGTCATAAATGATACGATCAACTGCTTAGACCATCGTCCTCGCTTGATCTAAAAGGGCTACCCAAAGTTGACAAGACATGTATCTCTCACACTTATCTGGGGGTGAGCATTCTACTACTTCCCATGTGCGATTTTACAGATATCCTTGTGGTCTTTATAAGATTCGAGGTTTGCACATTTTTATCTACGTATGTTCACTTCTGAGTGTCAACAAACTACGAACACATACGTAAAACTTTAAGTATATTCTAGACATTCACATTAATCCACTATATACTCCTTCTGTTTTTTTGACAAACGCAAAGAGAAGATTCACGTTGATTAAAAAAGTGATTATTGTGTCTGAAAGAAGGTAAATTACCAAAATTATCCTTCTGTTTGTGTTTTTAATTATTATCTACCCATTAATTATTGTATTGGGGAGTTAAAAACCCATTTCAGTTTTCTTTTCATTTTTCCATGTTAAATGCTTAAACATAATGTTGCTGAAGTCCACAGAGAAGAATTAATGGCTTATCCATGGGGAAGATTGGGTCATAGGGAATGTGTGTCTATCATCTTAATTAATATGCTGATGATCAATCACTAATATTTTTAGGAATGGCACACTAAAAATCTTAAATTTTGCCTCATGTTCTTTGAGGCCATCTCTAACTTGAAGGTTAAATGTGAGCAAATTCAATTTTTTTGGTATTTAAACAGAACATTAACACATAGGGACACTTGGATAACATAATGTTTTGCAGATCTAGACTAATGTTCCATTCATTGTTTGCTTTATACAAATAATGATGTTTAGGACACTTGGCATTGATACATAATGCCACCTATACAACAGAGTCAAGGCAAAGATACTACACTTCTAAATATTACAAATAGATCTCTCAAATACTAGCTACAACAACATACTCCAACAACCCCTCTCAAACTAAATGGGGATGACTTTCCACCTCAAGTTTGGATCTAAAAGGAACAAAATTAGTTGCACATAATGCCTTAGTAAAAATATCAGCGGGTTGTTCATAGGAGGGTATATACTCCACAATTAGATCACCAATGATGACTTCATCTATCACTTAGTGCACATCTATCTCAATGTGTTTATTTGTTGCATGGAAGACTGGATTTTGAGCCATGGAATTTGCACTAATGTTCTCACAGTAGATCAAAGGGTTGACTTGGGTTGGATACCAAGTTCTTTAAGTAAAAACTTCAACCATGTGATTTCAGTAATTGCATTTTCTAGACTGCTATATTCTGATTATGTGCTTGATTTAGAGACTACTTGCTGTTTATTTTAGCTCCATGTGACTAGAGAATCACCAATGTACATACAGTGGCCTGCAACAGATCTTATGTCATGTTTTGCAAAGAGATCTGCATCACTATATCTAGTGAGTGAAAGAGCGACATTAGTATAAGCGATAAAAGTCGAGATGCCCACAGGACTTGAAGTGCGGTTCAAAGTCAATAGTACCCTTCAGATAACAATGCTCTTTGAGAGCTGGCCAGTGTATATCCCTAGGAGAATGCACAAATTGATTCAAGGTGTAGAGTGCAAAAGCCACATATGGCTAAGTAAAAGTAAGGTGCTGGAGAGACCCTTTAACACTCATGTATAAAGAGGGGTTTTTCATAGGAGTACCTCCCTCAAGTGAAAAAGACTTCCCCGCGACCATCGGGGTAGGACATGGATCAATATATTCTAAACCCAAATATATGTAACAATTGTTTAAGATAGTGTTTTTGTGTGAGAAGGATCCCAGAATTATCCCTCTTTGCTTCCACACCAAGAAAATGACTTAGTTGTCCTAGATATTTCAAAGGAAACATGCTATTGAGAAGTTTGATGAACTCTTTAATGGCATCTGTGCTTTTCCCTATAATCAAGAAGTCATCAACATAAACCAACATATAGAAAAGTGTCTTATTCTTCTTTATGACAAATAAAGATGTATCAGATATGGACTGAGTAAATCCCCACTGGAGCAGCAACTTGTTGAGTTCATTAAACTAAGCCCTAGGTGCGTGTAGGAGGCCATACAATGCATTTTGAGATGGCATACATGATTAGGTCTACTATGATCAATGAACCCCTCAAGTTGTGGCATAAAGACATATTCATATAGTCTTCCATTTAAGAAGGAATTGTTGATGTCAACTTGATGAATCACCCATTTTAATGAAGCTGCTATAGACATAATCACTCTAATTGTTCCAGCCTTAGCCACATGGCTAAGTGTTCCAGTATAATCTATCCCTTCCTTTTGATGAAGCCCTTAGAAACCCATCTTGCCTTGTACTTTAGAAAAGTTCCATCAGGTCTCAATTTTGTCTTAAAGATCCATCTGTAAATATGAGATCGATGTGGAGGTACAGACTCCCAAGTGTGATTATTACACATAGCTTGGTACTCTTATTGCATGGCTTTGTACCATTTAGGGTCTGCAACAGCCTGTGTGACAAATTCTAGCTCCAAGATATTATTCGGTTCTAGTTTTATGTTCAAAATAAACATCTTTCTAGGCTTCACAATACTACTCTTTGATATAGTCCACAACAGATGTCTGGGAGAAGATACAACTTAGTCACTTGATAGAGGACTTGCAGATTGATTGCATGGAGAGCTTTGAGAATAAGGTAAGATTGCAACGGCTTCAGTAGAGCTATGGGACTCAGTAGTGGGAGACATTGGTGGATCAATAGTGTCTTGATGCATATGAGGTGGAACAGTGGTAGTAGTGTGAGTGTCATTAATTTTACTCCTGGGGTGGCACCCTGCATATGTGAACTTGTCGGAAGAACAAAACTAGGAGAGAAGAGAGAAACGTCCAACATAAAAGCTGTAGATGACCCTCCACCAAAACTATGGGGGTGCAAGGATAAAGAAACTCCCGTTCATTGAACTTAACATGGACACTAATGTAAATCTCCCATTAGTATCCATACATTTATGACCTTTATGTGTGTGATTGAGGCCTAGATTGTACTCATGGGGTGGCACCCTACAAATATGAACCTGTAGGAAGAATAAAACTATGAGAAAAGAGAGAAACATCAGACATAAAATTTGTAGATGACCCTCCAGGAGAACATGGGGGTGCAAGGATTTATAAGGAAACTCCCATTAATTGAACTTAACATGGACATTAATGTAGACTATCCCATTACTATGCATACACTTATGACCTTCATGTGTGTGACTTAGCCCCAGATAGACACATTTTTGAGTGTGGTACTAGAATGTTCGAGTGTGATAAGGTCTTAAATAGGGATAACAAGTGCAGCCAAAGGTTTTGATCAAATTGAAGTCTGATTACTTTTTGTATAACGCTTCAAATGGTGACTTGATTTTTAGGACAGGTATGGGAAGGATATTAATAAGGGAAACATCACTGTCCCACCAATACTTTTGGGTAGAGAGGCTTGATCTAGAAGTGTCAGCCAGTCTCCACTATAAGTCTGTGTTTTATTTCAACCCTACCATTTTTTCATGAATGTGATGGAAGGGTTGTCAAAATTTGATCATATAACTATCAAGGAATGACTCAAAACTTCTATATTCACCCCCTATTCATACTGCACTATCTTAATGGTGGTGTTAAATATGTTTTCAACAAGTTTTTTAAACTGTATGAAGGCGTCTAAGGCATCATTTTTTTAATGGATAAATCCATGTGAATCTACTATGATCATCAATAAAGTGGATGTAATAGGCATTACTCAGAGTTAGATTTGAAGGGAACAGGACCCCAGATGTAAGTATGGATTAGTTCAATGACAGTAGCAGTATGACTCAATGAAGAAGCAAGGGGAATAACATGTAATTTGCCTAACTGACAAGTATCAAAGAAAGAAACAGTGCCATTAGTAGTTAAACCATCCTCAGATACAACTTTATTCAAAACCCTTCAACTAGGGTCTCCTAATCTTTTATGCCTCGCTAGAGACAACAGAAGCAACAAAACTACTATAAGACACAAGAATGGATTGAAGGGAACTCTTGATAGGTGAATGGTCTTCACTAAAATGAGGATGAATCTGATATGGGACACTTTGCAGGCCTCCTTCTAGATGTAATTTCCTTGACACTTTGTCATTCACAAAGCATTTAGAACCATGAAATTCAACAAACACATTATTTTCAGAGGTCACTTTAGAAATGCTTATCAATTTTTTTGACGTGGAACATGAAAATTGTTATTTAGATGCATATTAGGGGAAATAACAGAATGTCATGTGTGAGCAATATGCGACTTACTACCATTACCAACTTGATTAAGGACTCATTACCATCATATTCGGACTTGATTTGCAGGTTCCACATGTCTAAGGTGACATGAATAGTAGCCCCTGAAACTGCATACCAACTTGGATCTCCCATCATTTCTGAGGATGCAAGATAAGCAGCAACTTTCTTATTACCAATTTGATTAGGTTGCCTTTTGGACAGGTTTTTGTCTCATATAAGTGCCGGCATTCAGAGGCAATGTGACCAACTTTCAGACAAATGTGACATGTAGGCCTAGGTCCATTGTTGGGGTTTCTACAATTAGAGTTGTAAATGACCCTCCAGCAGAACTATGGGGGTGCAAGGAATTATAAGGAAACTCCCATTCATTGAACTTAACGTGGATAGTAATGTAGACTCACCCATTAGTATCCATACATTTAGGTCCTTTATGTGTGTGATTGAGCCCTAAATTGTAGTCCTGGGGTGGCACCCTTCAAATGTGAACCTGTAGGAAGAACAAAACTAGGAGAGAAAAGAGAAACATCAAACATAGAAGATGTAGATGACCCTCCAATAGAACAATGGGGGTGCAAGGATTTATAAGGAAACTCCCATTCATTGAACTTAACATGGATAGTAATGTAGACTCTCCCATTAGTATCCATACATTTATGACCTTTATGTGTGTGACTTAGCCCTAGATAGACACATTTTTTAGTGTGGTACTGGAATTATTGAGTGTGATAAGGTCCTAAATTGGGATAACAAGTGCAGCCAAAGGTTTTGATCAAATCGAGGTCCGGTTTCGTTTTGTATAAGGCTTCAAAGAGTGACCTATTTTTTTAGGACGTGTGTGGGAAGGATATTAATGAGAGAGACATCATGCTAGAAACTGTCCCACCAATACTTTAGGGGTAGATATGCTTGAGCTAGAAGTGTCAACCAGTCTCCACTATGTGTATGTGTTTTATTTCAGCCCTACTATTTTCTTCATGACTGTGAGGGTAGGGGTGTCTAAATTTGATTCTATAAATAGAAAGGAATGACTCACCTTCTATATTCACCCCCCAGTCTGATTGCACTGTCTTAATGGTGGTGTAAATAAGTTTTCAACAAGTTTTTTAAACTGTATGAATGCGTCTGAGGAATCTGATTTGTTGTTAAATGGATAACTCCATCTAAATCTGCTATGATCATTAATAAAGTGGTTGTAATAGGAAAACCCAGAGTTAGATTTGACGGGGGCAGGAGCCTAGATGTCAGTATGGATTAATTCAAAAATAGTAGCAGCGTGGCTCAATGAAGAAGCATTGGGAACAACATGTAATTTGCCAAATTGACAAGCATCATATAAAGAAACAGTGCCATTAATAGTTAAATCATCCTCACATACAACTTTATTCAAAACCCTTCAATTAGGTTGTCTTAATCTTCTATGCCAAACATCAGCATTAGTCTCGCTAGACACAACAGAAGCATCAAATCTACTAGAAGACGCATGAATGGATTGAAGGGAACATTTTATAGATGAAGGGTCTTCACTAAAATGAAGATGAATCTGATATAGGCCACTTTGCAGGCTTCCTTCCAAAAGTACTTTCCTCGACATTTTGTCCTTCACATAGCATTTAGAACCATGAAATTCAACAAACACATTATTGTCAGAGGTCAATCTAGAAATGCTTATCAATTTGTTTGTAATTTGAAACATGAAAAATGTTATTTAGATGCATATTAGGGGAAATAACAAAATGTCTTGTGTGTGCAATATGCAGCTTACTACCATTACCAAGAGTTAAGGAATCGTTACCATCATATTCAAACTTGATTTTCAGGTTCCCCATGTTTGAGGTGACATGATTAGTAGCCCCTGAAACTGCATACCAACTAGGATCTCCATCATTTCTGACGATGCAAGATAAGCAGCAATTTGCCTATTCCCATTTTGATTACGGTTGCCTTGTGGACGGGAGTTTGTCTCATATATGTGCCAGCATTCAGAGGCAATGTGACCAACTCTCAGGAAAATCTGACATGTAGGCCTGGATCCATTGTTGGAGTTTTTGCAATTGGATCTCCCTCCTCCTATGGATCTACCACCGTTTTGAGATCTATGTTGTCCTCTTCCTCTACAATTCATGGGTGCTCTGGGTCCTCTATTCCATCCTTGATACATTTAAGCCACATGGGCACTGGACTGAGAAAGATCTAGAGGAGGAGAAGAGTTGAATCTGGCAACCAAACGTTCATGAGTGAGAAATTTTGCATGTACCTCTAGCCAAGAGAGGGAACCCACTCTAGTGGTTATATTTTTTTGAAAGATTAGAGGTTATATTAACTATCACAGATTCATACTTGGTAAAAGCTCTTAGAGTGGCAAGAATGAACTCATACTATGATACGGGGTAACCAACAGATTCCATACCATCAGAGTGACTTTTCAATAGGTCCAAGTAGTCTACCCTAGAGCGGGAACCTTTCTCTATCTTTGTCAATGCATCCTTGTGTTTGAGAATACTGGATTTGGCTTGGCTATTGGACAATATCTTTAAATTACTCCAGACTTCTATAGTTGTTCCACACCCCACAAATTCAAGAAGTACTTGCTCTGTCATATAGCCAAGCATCCAACCAAGAAAGAGTTTATCCACGGCCATTCATTCATCATAGGCCGGATCCTTTACCGGTATAGTAGATGGAGCTGCAGTGGAGGTCCCAGTAACATAAACAAACTCTGGTGCTTTGGGTTTTGTTCCAAACACATGATCTTCAAGGCGATGACCTCTAATCACCGGTAAAATTGAGTAACACCGAAGGAGAGAGTTATGGCGGTTGAGCTTAACATTTAAGCTATGAGTTAGATTTCCTCCAAATGGAGGTGAATGTGGGACCTTAGGAAGCGTCGTGAGAAAGGCGATGATCGGAGAAAGAAGGAAGTAATACAACTACCGATTGTGTTGGTAAGAAGATTTAAGGTGGGAAAAACAGAGGTATGGCTAATTAATAGTACAGTCGGAGCTGGGATTGAGATGGGAATGGCCGGAGCCGATTGATTACTTCATGTCGGAGTTGTGCTCCGGTGGCCACCATGGCCGGAAGTGGCGCTCGATACTAACTTGGATAATGAATGTTTTGCGAGAATCTAGAATAATGTCACATTCATTGTTTGCTTGTTATGAATATATATATATATATATATATATATATATATATATATATATATATATATATAGGGTTGGGTTCCCTACACATACCATACTATCCATGCTTATCGTACATACTACTAAAATAGTGCATCGATCACTATTTTAGTGCACACAATTATTGTTTGGTGCAACTACAAATTGAGGAGCATGTTTCTAGTTAGGTTTCTAGTATTACCTAATAGCAGATTTCCCCGCTTCATTAACTAGGTGCACTCAAACAATAACCAGGTGCACTAAAATAGTGATCAGATGCACTATTTTAGTAGTATATCTTATAAGCATGGATCAATAGGTATGTATATGAACTCATTTCTATATATATATATATATATATATATATATATATATATATATATATATATATATATATCAATGCTTAGGACACTTGGCACTGATACATAATGCCACCAATACAACGCAATCAAGGCAAAGATACTACACCTATAAATATTGCAAATAGATCCCCCAAAAACTAGATACAACAACATACTCCAACCGGGACTATTCTACAACCATCTTATTCAACTTTCTATTCGATGATATAATATATATTGATGTTAAACAGGATTTCAAAATGTAATTGTAAAACCCCTCACTTCTTTGTAAGGTGTTGGTCCCATGAAAAGGCTTTAGTTAAGTTTAGAAGGGGGTGGTTGAATAAACTTAACACTTAAAAACTTTTCAGAGTTTTTACAAACTCAGCAGGGTCAATAGTCTACTGACCTTCAGCAGTCTGCTGACTATTGAAGCTATTGAATTTGTTGCAGTGGAATATATTAAATTAAGCCTTATTACTTGTTGTTTTAAATATGATACTAAGTATTGGATACTCAGTAGTGTAAGTAGTGTGATTCAGCAGCTAGTTCAGTAGGTGGTAAGCATGCAGATAAAATAAATTGCAGAAAGTGAATGCAGTAAAGTAAAGTAGGCAAGTTTTATAGTGGTTCCAGGTAGTGTAATCCCCTCAGTCCACTCTTCTCATCTTATGTTGGAGGAAATTCACTAGAGATTCTTGAGGTAGCTGTTACAAAAATCCCTGAAGTGTTTGTCCTTGACCAATGACTATGGCTTCACAAACTGAACACTAGAAATAGGTAGGATTGTTGTTCCTAAGTATTCTATTGGTCCTTAAAGGGTAGGATTGCCTCTTCACCAGCTCCACCACAAAACACAACAGTTCTTCACACTCCAAAAGTGCTTCTCTGTCTTGACAAACTTCTTGAAAAGAAGGGTTGAATCAAGAATGTGATTGACTTTTCAAAGAAGCTTTTGATCGGTGATAAGATCGACAACTTGTAGTCTTCGTGTGTGTATCTTTGGATGTATCTTGATTGCGAAAACACTTGAAGAAAATTTTTGATCAAACAAATTAAAGCCGTTAGTATCGGCAAGGTAAGATTGCACTTATATCAATTTCTTGCTCAAAGACTTGTTATTCTTCTCGTTATTTTCTTGTTCCTCTTGTCTTATTCTGAATCAGGAGACCTCTATTTATAGGTGTAAATCTTGTGACTTGAGTTTGAATTTCAAATATAGACGTTTCAGAATTGTCTTTATTTAGACTACAATTTTCTTCTGTTTGCATCGTCTGACGACATTTATCGGTGTTCTTTTGATGATCCGATCTGTCAACCATTGACTTATTTTCATTGGATATAGCTCTGAATCCATACAATGTTCCTTTCATCTTGACCATTGATTTACTGATTAATCCAAGGGTTGTAATTCAACCTTATCCATTTAATCTTTCAGAAAAACTTGGATTAAATCAACTTTTGCATTCAGCAGACACCTGTTGCATAGGTCTGCTGATGTCCATGCATGTCAGCTGACTTTTAGTTTGCTGTGTTTTATAAACACCTGAGTTGACTGCTTCTCATCTAACTTTTGATTATGAAGTTAAAGTACACCATTTTAATTATAACCAAGTTCCAATCACCACTTATCTTTTATGGAACTTAGACCTTCTACACAAGGTATATGTGATCAGTTTTGGTCATCATAGACTTCCCTTAATTCTGATCCTATATCCTTGATTTTAAATACTAAGTTTGATACCTTAGCCTTCATTACTGAGTTTGAACCCTCAGCCTTCAACCATCAGCAGGTTACTAGACTCTACTGTTCTAGACACTCTACTGACTTGATTAGGTCTGCTGAACAAGTCAGCTGACCTCTTTACAGTGCTTGTTTGATCAAACCTATACAAAAATCAATCTCTAGTAAACCTGTACATTCAATCTAGACATCTTTTTGCCTTTGCACTATAACAGCTAGTCTGTCACTCATCATTAAAACTAAAATATGTCTCACATAAGGGTATTTTAATCCATTCTTAATTTGTTTTCCTTTTATTTTTAGGTTTTATTTTTCTCTAAGTCTTTGGGAAACCGACCTAAGACCTAAAAATTCTATAAAAGCTCCAATATGCCCTAGGCTTCATCACAATCGGGTATTTAGAGTTTTCATTTTTTATGGCTCGCTGAACCGAGAAGAGCCCTCGGTTAAGAGTCTTGCTTGCCACAGACATGCCCCATGCATGTTTTAGAGTGCCTAGGACGAGTTCCAGACATCCCATGACATAGCCAGGTCTTCCGGCTCACTGAACTGAGCAATTCTCTCGGCTACCCGGCCTAGTTTTTGTGCCTAGGACGTGTGCGACCTTGTCTTGGACGTGTCTGCATATCAGAGACTCGGTTTCAAGGCAGATCCTGGTTCAGGAGCTGTTTTGGATCGTGTTTCTTATCAAAAATGTAATCATCGTATTTCCTCGTTAATTCATAGTTGGTCTTGTTATGTTGTGGTTCTTGGCTTTGAGATTAGGGTTATGGCGATTCATAGGTTCGCATATGTTTTGGAAGTAAGATGTTGTTCGGTTCATCTATAAGCTAAAGAGTTCTTCTTATCAAAAAGTTACATTTTTAGTTTAAAGATTATGATTTTATTCTATTTTGAATATTGTTTTAATGCAAATGCATGAAACAAGACATAGGTACATGTTTCCAGGTATTCGCCAAACTACATTTTCAAAACTTATTATATTTCTGTAAATTGTTATGTGCTTTTGGTTATGAATAGTGGGGATAAGATGGTAGTTTGGTGTTGTTATGGTTTTTGTACGCTCCCATAGGTTAGACATGAATTTATGTGCTTTATGTCCTCCTACGTGTTTATGGTTAGTGACCTTGAGATGTACTGTACGGAGTACCATAGGTTTTAAGTCTTCTGTCCGAGGTATGACTAACTATGCTAATCCATGTCGTTCCCGAGGCGGTGGTCCCAAAGTCCCGTGGTTCCCTAAGTCCCGTGATTGGAGGTGTATTAGTCGTATTAACCGCGTTACACCAAGTCCTTATGCTAAGTCCCGTCGGTTCTAAGTCCCATGATGACCTGTGGGTTTTAAGACCTATAAGTAAGACAGAACAAAGACATGTCAAGTAAGTAAGAGACACAGCCAAGATAGTTTAGACACGGACATATTATGGTAAGTAGACAAGAAAAGTATGGGTTGGTAGATGGCTTACATAAGTTTGATTATAGTAAGTAATTAATGAAACAAACAAGTACGTGCAAGATGTACTGAATGTAGTTATTAGGCAAGTTCTCCATGCATTGTTAAGTAACTAAGTGATTTTGCTTTAATTTCAAGTCATGCATTAAAAATAGTTTTCTTATGTTTCAAGTTTTCTTTCAATTGTTTTGTAACTAGATAAGTAGATTCATGTCGTGTCTCCCGGCAATCGACATACATGAATCTTCCTTTTGATCTTCTTACTCCTTACTGAGCATTTGGCCGGTGCTCACTCTTTATTTGGAATAAGAAGGCTACAGGTACATGTTTAGTTGACGAGGAGCTTGGAGTGCTAACTTAATAGTGGGGCAACGGATTCGGTTTTGTTTTAGTTTCCTTTTGTGGTTGTCCCTTCTTTTCAGATAAGTGAGTTGTAATGGATAATAGTTTTGCTTCTAGTTATTTATGATATAGTTTGACAACAGTTGCAGCTCTTATTGAGTTGGTTGTATGGAAGACCCTGAGGGTCTATTTTTCCCGAGTCTTCTACTTGTTTTCTTCCGCATGTTTCTTTTATTACTCTAATATGACAGGAGGCTTACGTGGGATTTAGGGTTTACTCTAAAGTCACATGATGAACATCCCGTGTCCGGATAAGGACTCGGTATCCGGGACAGGGGCGTTACATTTGGTATCGGAGCCTAAGTTTGGAAAACTTGGGCAAGTGTATTTTAGGAAAGCTTGGGTATTAAAACTGCTGTCTAGGATAATGATATTTAGGCTTTAATTAAGTTCCTCAAGACCATCTTGGTTGAGGTCTTTCTCTTTTGTTCGAGTTTCTGATGACGGTCAAATTATACCCGTAAAAGTCATCAACATTATCCTTAAATCGGGATTAATAATATATATTTTATGATAAATCGCCTGTTTATATGGATTATTTAATGTTTTGTGATTTATAAGATATAATTTGGTATTTATCCGTTTATATTACATATTTTGGTATTTATCCATTTTTATTTAAATATGATTTATTTTGGGATAAATATTTATTTTGCAGAATTTGGATAATTATGGAGGATAAATACAAATAGAAGAATTTAATCTCAAGATAAATTCAAGATGCATTGAAGATAAATATCGGATAAGCACAAGAAGAGGAGTAAAGCATGACAGAAGCCGGCAGACCAATCAAATGATGGCGCCAACTTCCACACGCAATTTAGGGGGGGCGCATGACATTATTTTGAGATCGGCCGGGAGTTATCTCTTATTTGTTTGATATTTTGAAGTATATCTCTTAATTAGCTTGAACACCTATAAATAAAGGGGTGCTTCACACGCCATTAGTACACCTTAGAAATACAATATTTTCAATACTTTTATCAATATATTTCGTTGTTTTCTTTATTTTATTTTATGTTCGTTCATTACGGAGTCGTTAGAATCTCCGGTTAGAGATCGTATCGAGGAGTGGGAATCACGCTCGTCTTCGAGGGTAATGTCTACTCTATTATGCAATCTTTATTCGTAGATCTAATTTATTTCGTTATGGAGTAGTCTTTTTGTGTATTGATTTCGTGATGTAGTTAATTATCGAACCCATGTTTATGTAGATCTGAGACGTAGAAGACGTTTCACGAGCAAATCTGGTTCAGATCTGAGTTTGTTGGCAGCGAGCTTATGTCTCGTTGTTAGCAAGATCTGTGATGTTCTTGATTTGTATGCGTGAGCGGCCGACTACGTCGAGTTCTCTGCTTTGTAATTCAAACGAGTAATTAAACTTGATCAACTTAATTATTTGTCATCGTAATTTAACATGAGACCCAAAAAGTGATTGTTACTTAGGGCGAGAGATTGAATCGGGTGTCTAAGAAGTACGCCTAATCATAGGAATGTTGCTTAGATGAGGTTACGGTTTATACCGGCATCCCTAGTTTCGTAATTGTGTCAGAAGTTATATGAGATGGAGACTAAAAATGTGAAGTCACGTAATGGAGACACGATGATCTAGATGGCCTAACCGGAGCTAGATCTATCTTAGGGGATGACTCCGTAGTCGAATAATTAATCTTAAATGTCTTGTTTTGTCTCGTCGTCAATCTACATAGCATGGGGAGTAATTACTACTAGCGTTATCAATACCGTTTGTCAATTATTTATAAAACCTATAAAAACAAGTGTCTTAATGTCGTTGAATCTTTTGTTGGTTTTGTGTTTCTATTGTGACAATTTTATTTCTGCGTTATTTGTTGGTCGTAGACCGCCTTTAATTTGCTTTTAGTTTGATAAGTCATATTTCGTTTTAAGCCAGAGTCTCTGTGGGATCGAGCCTCGACTCTATCTAACTATCTGCGATTGAACCTAGTTCTCTTGCTAGTGTGTTATTTAGGTATCGAGTATTTTATTTTACTTGACCCGACATCAAGTTTTTGGCGCCGTTGCCGGGGACTCGTGTCATTAAATTAAATATAGCTTATTCTATTGAAAGTAAATTCGTAAATATTGTGAATAGAGTGCATTATTATAAGTCTAGTTAAAGGCCTAGCCTTTAGAGTTTTTTCTTGTTTTATTGTTTTTGTTATTTTATAGTACGCTACTCGGAAATCGAAGGAACCGCTTGAGCCATATAATCCTGAAATAGAGAAATTTGCAAGGCTAAATATAAAGTTAGCTAGAGAACTGGCTAATGAAGGAAAAGAGGATCCAAATCTTGAGGAAGCGAGCACGAATCGGAAAAGGACATACAACCGATCATTTCGAGCATTACGAATCTGAGAGGCGAAATGGAAGGCATTCTGGTCAATCCGAACCAGGTAATTAATCCTGAAGTTGTTAATAATGCCAATAATGTTAATAATGCGAATAATCTTAATGCTAATAATGGAAACCAAGCTGCGAGGCGCACTTTACAAAGTTATGCAACACCTACTATTGAGCAATTCATTCCCGCTATCGTAGCACCACAAAATGCTGCGGAAGTCTATCACCCTAGGCCTAATGTAATTCAAATGGTGACCAACTATTCCACTTTTCATGGAGTCCAAAATGAGGATCTTGGTGTTCACGTGACAAATTTCTTGGAAATCGTTAGCTTTGTGAAGCCGAATTAATCCCGGAGGAACATTAAATCTTAAGCTTTTCCTTTCACTTTGAAAGATAAAGCTAAGCAATGGCTTCTCTCTCAGAAATTTGGATCTATCACTACTTGGGAACAATTGTTGCAAAAATTCATGAATAAGTATTTTCCGTTAGGAAAGACCTTTAAGTTATGCCAAGACATCTTAGGATTTAAGCAACAACCACAGGAGAGTTTTGATCAAGCTTGGGAGCGTTTAAGGAAGCTATGAGGAAATGTCCTCATCATGATATCTCTCTTTGGCTTTTAATGCAAACTTTTTACCATGGATTGAGAGAGCGAGAAAATTAGAGTAGACACCTCTAGCAATGGGCGTTTGTTCTTTTATCTCCGAGGAGGCACAAGGAAAGATGGAGCAAATAGCGATGAATAGTCAATGGGAAGGCAATGACATAGCTGCTGTGAAGATGGCTGCTGACATATTTGAGGATAATGCATCTACCAAAATCTTAGAACAACTGCATCATTATCAGCAGATAAGGTAGATGGAATGCAAGAGAGGATGGCAAGAATAGAAAGGGACTGGAATCGAGGTAACCCCTCAAAGTGAGAATCTTTGTCATGAAGAAGCCAATTATATTGGGGAGGATATAAGCCTAATCATAACCACCCGGATTCCGATATAGTGATCCTAATGCGGGAGAAAGGCCTAAACCGCCTACCACTTATGTACCACAAACAAACTAAAACTTTTGGTTGGGAAGTCGCCATAGAAAAAAGCGAGTAATGTAAATTCATCGACAATATGGGACAACTTTCAAAATCAATGGCTGATTTAGCCACTAACTTTAGCCAATATTGTCAGAAGACCGATGCTAAGGTGACCAACCAAGAAGCCATAGTCCAGAATCTCACTCACCAAATAGGAATGATTAGGTGAGCAAGTCTCAACTAGACCTCACGGAGGATTGCCAAGCAATCGATAAGAATCTAAGGATTTGAACGCGATCATGACTAGAAGTGGGAAAGAAGTAACTCCACCATCCTTGAAAGAAAAAGAGAAAACAGAGGAGAGTAAGGATGGTGAGCCAAGCAAGGAAGGAAATGCCTCGGGAACTCCACCTGGGCAAGAAACCTGTAAGGAACCTGCTAGCCCTAGAGTTGAGCTTTATAATAATAAGTATCCTATTTTCACTGATGTCGATCCTTCAACCTTACCTTATCCTCCACGCAAACCTAAGCCTAAGGTTGATGACAAGAGGTATAAGAAGTTCATTGATATCTTTAGAAAGCTACACATCAATATACCTTTAGTTGAGGCACTTGCTGAGATGCCTGAGTACACCAAGTTCTTAAAAGAAGCTGTCTCTACTAAGAGGAAACTCCTAGATTTAGAGACCATTTGCCTAAATGAGGAGTGCTCAGCCATTCTTCACCATAAATTACCTGCTAAATGCAAGGATCCGGGAAGTTTTCTCATTCCATGCACCATAGGTAACGTATGTTTGAACAAAGCTTTGTGTGATCTAGGAGCGAGTGTAAATCTGATGCCTCTATCCATTTTTCAAAAGCTAGGTATGAAAGACCTTAAGAAAACTTCCATTACTCTGCAATTAGCTGATCGTTCGGTTAAGGAGCCTTGTGGAGTAGTTGAGGATGTGCTAGTAAGAGTTGAGAAATTTGTGTTTCTGTCGACTTTGTTATCTTTGGATATGGAAGCTAACTCTGAAGTGCCCCTAATCTTAGGAAGACCTTTTATGGCCACTAGTAGGACGCTTATCGATGTTTACAAAGGAGAGTTAGTGTTAAGAGTTAATGGGGATGAAATATCATTCAACGTGCTTGATACTATGAAAACACCTGATGATGAAGAGGATGCATGTTTCATGTTGGATTCTGTTGACAAGCTTGTCAATGACTTCCAACAATATGAGGATATTAAGGATTTCCTCGAGGCTACCTTGGAATTAGAGGATGAAGTGCCATATGAAAAGAGCGAGGAAGAAAAAGTGATATGGCCTGGATGTAGTAGAGGAACCCCTAGACATGTCGAGGAGATGAAGTCTACCGAGGTTGAAAAGTACTACCATAGACCAACATGGCATAAGTTCTTTGAACTTAAGCTAACCGGACAAAAGTTAAAGACCTCGTTAGAAGAACCACCTACCAATCTGACGTTGAAACCTCTGCCTGCACATTTGAAGTATATATTTCTTCAAGATGAGACCTTGCCGCTTATCATTTCTTCTGCCTTGACTGAAATACAAGAGGAAAAGCTGATGAGAGTGCTAAGAGAGTATCGCGGAGCATTTGGATGGACTATAGCTGACATCAAAGGCATTAGCCCCAGTGTTTGCATGCATAAAATCTCCGTTGATCCTGCAAAGAAAGCGGTTGTACAACCCCAAAGAAGGTTGACACCACAATTGAAGGACGTGGTTAGGGATGAAATTATTAAGATGTTAGAAATGGGAATCATCTTTCCTATCTACGATAGTGAATGGGTTAGCCCGATCCACGTAGTTCGAAGAAGGGAGGTTTCTTGTACAAGCCAATGAGTTAAATGAGTTAATTCTGTTAGACTCATTCTTGGTCATAGAGTATGCATTGACTTTAGGAAGCGAATGATGCTACTCGTAAGGATCACTTCCCTCTCCCTTCATTGATCAAATGCTCGAGATCTTGGCGGACATGCGTTTTATTGTTTCCTTGACGGTTACTCGGGATACTATCAAATTCATATCTCACCCGAGGATCGTGAGAAGACCACTTTTACATGTCCATATGGAACCTTCGCTTATAATAGAATGCCTTTTGGTTTGTGCAACGCACCAGCAACGTTTCAAAGATGCATGATTTCTCTGTTTGCTGATATGGTTGAAGATTTCCTAAAGATCTTTATGGATGACTTCTCCGTATTTGGAGATGATTTCGATTCATGTCTCACGCATCTAGCAAGAGTGTTGAAGAGATGCGAGGAGACGAATCTGGTGCTTAACTGGGAGAAATGTCATCTGATGGTTACTGAAGGTATAGTACTTGGCCACCGTATTTCTAAGAACGGTATAGAGGTGGATAGAGCAAAAGTTGAGGTGATTGAAAAACTGCCTCCACCAACCAATCTTAAGACATTGCGAGGTTTTCTTGGCCACGTAGGATTCTACCGCCGGTTTGTGAAGGACTTTTCCTTAATCTCTCGACCTCTTACTGAGTTATTGGCCAAGGATGTGCCATTTGTGTTTACTAATGAGTGCATGAAAGCTTTCAATAAGTTAAAGAACATGCTTATTACTGCACCCGTTCTGATTGCGCCTGATTGGAATCTACAGGACAAAGAAAAGACAAAGAAAAGACAAAGAAAAGACACGATCTTTAGGCCCATCTACTATGCTAGTCGAACTTTAAATTCTGCTCAAAGGAACTATGCAACTACTGAGAAAGAACTTCTAGCTGTCATCTTTGCGTTTGACAAGTTTCGATCTTATCTAGTAGGATCTAAAGTCACTGTTTGGACTGACCATGCGGCCTTGAAGTATCTTTTAGCCAAACAAGATTCCAAGCCAAGGTTGTTGAGATGGATTCTATTATTGCAAGAGTTTGATGTAGAAATCCGTGATAAGAAAGGATCTGAGAATTTGGTTGCGGATCATCTTTCCCGTTTACAAATAGAGGAAAATGAGCCAATGACCGAGATTGGAGAAACATTTCCTGATGAACAATTATTCTCCATCACGGCCATACATGGAAATGATGATTGTGCTGCAGTATCTTCGCGTATTGAGGTTGTAAAGGAGAACAAACAACCATGGTTTAAAGACTTTGTGAATTATCTATCCGCGAAATACTTGCCACCAAATCTCAACACCCAGGAAAGAAAGAAATTCTTTAAGGATCTTAGGCACTATTATTGGGAAGAGCCCTATTTGTTTAAGTAGGATCCGACAATGTCTTTAGGAGATGTGTGCCGGAAGAGGAAATTTATGACATCCTTAGACATTGCCATGCTTATGAGGCCGGAGGACATTATGGAGGAGACAAGGCTGCTACGAAAGTTCTCCAATGCACGTTTTTCTTGGCCTACCTTGTTCAAAGATGCGCATCAAGTATGCTAAATCTTGTCATTCTTGCCGGATGACGGAAATATCTCGAGAAGGAATGAAATGCCAATGAAGACTATCTAGAGGTGGAACTCTTTGATGTTTGGGGTATTGATTTTGTGGGACCCTTTACTGCCGTCTTTATCCAACCGCTATATCTTAGTTGCGGTCGACTACGTGTCCGAATGGGTTGAGGCCATTGCTTCGCCTACTAACGATCGAAAGTTGTCTTGAAGTTCTTGAAGAAAAATATTTTACGCGGTTCGGAACCCCTCGTGCCATTATTAGTGATAATGGAAGCCATTTTTGCAATAGGCCATTTGAAAAATTGATGATTAAATACGGGGTTAGACACAAGTTAGCTACTGCTTATCACCCTCAAACAAGTGGACAAGTTGAGGTTACTAATCGAGAAATAAAGCGCATTTTGGAGAAAACTGTGAATACGACTAGAAAGGATTGGTCGTTGCGATTAGATGATGCTTTATGGGCTTATAGGATTTGCTTATAAGGCGACTATTGGTATGTCCCCTTATAAGATTGTTTTTGGTAAAGCGTGTCATCTACCGGTTGAGCTGGAACACCGTGCCATGTGGGCTACGTATCTTTGAATTTTGATGAGAGTTTATTTGGAGAAAGAAGGTTGTTAGAGTTGACTCGCCTAGAGGAGTTTAAATCTGGAAGCTTATGAGAATGCAAAAATATTTAAGGAGCGCACGAAGAAATTTCATGATAAGAAGATATTGGACCGCACTTTTAAGGAAGGCGGTCTGGTTCTTCTTTACAATTCGCGCTTGAGACTCTTTCCTGGCAAGTTAAAATCACGATGGTATGGCCCTTATAGAGTGAGTAAGGCTTTTCCTTCTGGAGCTGTGGAATTATTGAACCTTAAAGACCAATCCACTTTTGTGGTTAATGGACACCGTGTGAAACATTACATGGGTCTTGGTCAAGGTAAGGAGGAGGAAGTCTTCACTCTTGAAGATCCCACCTATACTTAAACCATCGTTGAGTTGAGTCGAGCTGGCGACTATAAACTCAGAACTATTTCTTAAAAACTATCTTTTGTTTTTGTTTTGTTTGAATAAAGTAGCATGAGGCTATTAAGGTTTTTCATCTCGCCATGTTCGATTCTAAGTTCGGAATAAGCGAGGTTTTTACTTGATAGCGACATGTGAGTTTTGTAGTTTTAACTCTACGGTTTTCCATGTCGTTGGTTGTATGAAATAAAGTGGCTTAAATTGTTTTGGATATTCTATATCTAATTATCGCCACATTATTTTATAACTTCCATTGACATGTCATTAACGGTTTCGTGGAGTTTCGTTTGGTTTGCTTAAGCAGGTTTTCGTTTGCTTCTCCACGGCGTGCTCGGTCTACAACTACATTCTGCATCTGCTTGAGAGCCGTTTCAGAGCTAAGTCTTTTCTTAAATTCTCCTTTTTCTTTGTCATTGGGGACAATGCCAAGTTTAAGTGGGGGGGTAGGAGACTTAGCCATGATGTGCTATAATTGAAAAATTAAATGAAACGGTGAAAAATTGTGAAAAATGGAAAATTTTGAAAATTTTGAAAAATGCCAAGTTTATTATCTCGTACCCTTAGAATTGTGAGTTCCTATACATAGAATTAATAGGGAAGGAACCAAGTTGCATGATTACGTGATCACTTTACACTTATGTGAATGTAAACTTAAGGATATTCATGCCAACTAGTGCAAGTAGTTATTTATTATTTGCTTACTCAATTTGAATCGACGAATTCCGCACAAATTATAATAACTGATAAGAATTATGTGTACATTGCGTAGATGATTGGTTATGCAGACCTAGAGTCGATATTTATCTGCAGATGTATTCCTATCTTCTAGCCATCAAAGCGGAGTAATAAGCTTGAGATTTATACGTGTTGTAACGAAATGTTAGACCTTTGGGCTTGTAGTAACATTACCAAAGTAGCCGTGCTTGTGGTAATATTCAATGTTGTCACTAATCTGTGAGAGGAGGATTCTTGCAATGCATACTTTACTTTTAAAGCGAGTTTCTTTCTTGAGAGGTGTTAAAGCTTGAAACTACGGAAATCTGAAAAAAATTCAAATTTTTAAGAGGCTTGAGTATTTTTCTCGGTCTCCAAGTCCAAAAACCTTATGGATGACGCTCTTGCTTATTGCACCATGTCTTTACCCATTGCGAGGCCTAAGAAGTGGGAATGCGGATGTTGGTAGGTTAAGACTGCGAAGTTAGCATAAACTTTAATCTTGCCACGAATATATAAAATCAAATGCACATGCACACATCACTTCGATTCATAACGAGTAGTGAATAATGGGTACCTTATGAGCATAAGTGGTATGAGTTGACTCGAGTTTCTTGTATAAGTATGATTTGCCCACGGGAAATGTGTCTTGGGGAATGACTCATTGATGCTTTGTTCGGGACGATCAAAGTCTAAGTGGGGGGTAGTTGATGACGGTCAAATTATACCCGTAAAAGTCATCAACATTATCCTTAAATCGGGATTAATAATATATATTTTATGATAAATCACCTGTTTATATGGATTATTTAATGTTATGTGATTTATAAGATATAATTTGGTATTTATCCGTTTATATTACATATTTTGGTATTTATCTATTTTTATTTAAATATGATTTATTTTGGGATAAATATTTATTTTGCAGAATTTGGATAATTATGGAGGATAAATACAAATAGAAGAATTTAATCTCAAGATAAATTCAAGATGCATTGAAGATAAATATCGGATAAGCACAAGAAGAGGAGTAAAGCATGATGAAGGTCGCGGACCAATCAAATGATGGCGCCTGCTTCCACACGCAATTTAGGGGGGGCGCATGACATTATTTTGAGATCGGCCGAGAGTTATCTCTTATTTGTTTGATATTTTGAAGTATATCTCTTAATTAGCTTGAACACCGATAAATAAAGGGGTGCTTCACACGCCATTAGTACACCTTAGAAATACAATATTTTCAATACTTTTATCAATATAGTTCGTTGTTTTCTTTATTTTATTTTATGTTCGTTCATTACGGAGTCGTTAGAATCTCCGGTTAGAGATCGATGTCGAGGAGTGGGAATCACGCTCGTCTTGAGGTAATGTCTACTCTATTATGCAATCTTTATTCGTAGATCTAATTTATTTCGTTATGGAGTAGTCTTTTTGTGTATTGATTTCGTGATGTAGTTAATTATCGAACCCATGTTTATGTAGATCCGAGATGTAGAAGGCGTTTCACGAGCAAATCTGTTTGAGATCTGAGTTTGTTGGCGGCGAGCTTATGTGCCGTTGTTAGCAAGATCTGTGATGTTCTTGATTTGTGCGTGAATGGCCCGACTACGTCAGTGTTAAGGGTGAATTCGTACTTTATAACGTTGTATTTTATAATGTTTTCCCGACATTCGTATTTATCGCATGGAAATCACGTGTTTAAATGGAATATTGGGCAAATGGCGTGGCTAAGGAGTTAATCGCAAAGTTGATGGATTTGTATGTTTTAATTATGATTTTTATGATTATTAGAATTGTGTTACGCTTTGCGGTGTTTTTGATGTGATGTAGATACATGTTGGAGGCTAAATTGATGATCAATGTTGATATAATTCGAGCTAAACCGAGATAAAGATGGAGGAGAAGAGACAAGAATCAAGAAATCGGAATTCAGTCATCTTGGACTGGCGTCCAGGTCCCGTCCAGTGGACGAGCGTTTAAAGCATTGAACGAGCGTCCAGGAGTAGATTTGACATTCAGCAAGTTTGGACGCTGGGCCAGACGAACGTTTGAGGAAAGCTCAGCCCGATTCGAAGTTCATTATAGAGCAGACGAGCGTTCAGTTTAGTGGACGGGCGTCCGACCGCCGACTGAAGCACAACCGACTTTGTTTTGACCTAGCCGTCTTAGTTCATCTATATATAGCAGCTTGTATCAAACCCTAAAGGGGGCACCACACAACATATAGTCGATTTTCATAAAAAAACAGCAGCAGTTTGTCTTTTTCTTTTGGTTTTCGAATACAATCAAAGCGATCTTTTGATTTCAAAGTTAATATGAGTAGCTAAACTCCTGGGTTGGACGAACGGGTGAAGCAATTCAAGAGGCATTCTGGTTTTCTTATTTTTCTGCGGTTTATTTCGACAAAGGTTAGATTTATATTGCGTTTATTCCGTGCTTGACATCGATAGATAAAGCTTGTGATATTCGTTTAACGATAGTTGAATGATACCTAGATCACCGCAATAATAATCAGGTTAATTAATTTGTTGAGGAAGTTCTCTGCTTTGTAATTCAAACGAGTAATTAAACTTGATCAACTTAATTATTTGTCATCGTAATTTAACATGAGACCCAAAAAGTGATTGTTACTTAGGACAGAGATTGAATCGGTGTCTAAGAAGTACGCCTAATCATAGGAATGTTGCTTAGATGAGGTTACGGTTTATACCGGCATCCCTAGTTTCGTAATTGTGTCAGAAGTTATATGAGATGGAGACTAAAAATGTGAAGTCACGTAATGGAGATACGATGATCTAGATGGCCTAACCGAGCTAGATCTATCTTGGGGATGACTCCGTAGTCGAGAATAATTAATCTTAAATGTCTTGTTTTGTCTCGTCGTCAATCTACATAGCATGGGGGAGTAATTACTACTAGCGTTATCAATACCGTTTGTCAATTATTTATAAAACCTATAAAAACAAGTGTCTTAGTGTCGTTGAATCTTTTGTTGGTTTTGTGTTTCTATTGTGTCAATTTTATTTCTGCGTTATTTGTTGGTCGTAGACCGCCTTTAATTTGCTTTTAGTTTGATAAGTCATATTTCGTTTAAGCCGAGTCTCGTGGGATCGAGCCTCGACTCTATCTAACTATATTTGCGATTGAACCTAGTTCTCTTGCTAGTGTGTTATTTAGGTATCGAGTATTTTATTTTACTTGACCCGACATCATTTTCCTTCATTACTGGTGCATCAAGTTTCGAGGACGAAAGTTCTTATAAGAGAGGAGAATGTAAAACCCCTCACTTCTTTGTAAGAGTATTTTAATCCATTCGTAATTTGTTTTTCTTTTTCTTTTATTTTTAGGTTTTCATTTTCTCCAAGTCTTTGGAAAACCGACCTAAACCCTAAAAAGTCTATAAAAAGGCTCCAAAGAGCCCTAGACTTCATCACAAGCGCATTTTAGAGTTTTCATCTTTTCCATTTCATTTGAACCGAGAAGAGCCCTCGGTTAAGCATCTTGATTGCCACAGACATGCCCAGGCATGTCTAGAGTGCCCAGGCGAGTCTCAGACATCCTAGGACATGCCCAGGTCTTCCGGCTCGTAGAACCAAGCATTTCTCATGGTTCAGTGGCCCAGTTTTGGTGCCCAGGATGCGTCCAGCCTTGTCTAGGACATGTCTGCAGATCATAGACTCAGTTTCAAGGCAGATCCTGATTCAAGAGCAGTTTTGGATCATGTTTCTTCTCAAAAAGGTAATTATCGTAGTCCCTCGTTAATTCGTAGTTTGATCTTTTTCAATTGTGGTTCTTGGCTTTAAGATTAGCGTTTTAGAGGTTTGTAGATTCGCGTATGGTTTGGAAATAAGATGTTGTTCGGTTCGTAGTTTGGCTTGTCTATAAGATAAAGAGTTCTTCTAATCAAAATGTTCCATTTTTAGTTTAAAGATCATGCTTTTATTCTGTTTTGAATATTGTTTTAATGCAACTACACGAATCAAGACATAAATACGTGTTTGCCGGGTATTTGCTAAACTGCGTTGCAGAACTTATTCTATTTTTGGTTATTTCTGTAAATAGTTATAAGCTTTTGGTTAAGGTTAGTGGGGATAATATGGTAGTTCTGTGTTTTTATGGTCTTCGTACGTTCCCGTAGGTTAGACACGAATTTATGTGCTCCTACATGTGCCCTAAGTCCCACAATTGAAGGTGTATTAATCGTATTAGCCGTGTTGCAGTAAGTCTTTATGCTAATTCCCGTGGGTTTTAAGTCCCATGACTAAGACAGAACAGAGACATGTTAAGTAAGTAAAAGAAAGAGCCAAGATTGTCTAGACACAGACATGTTATGGTTAATAGACAATTGAAGTATGGGTTGGTAGATGGCTTATGTAAGTTTGGTTAGTTGAACACGAACATAGTAAGTAAGTAATTAATGAAACAAACAAGTATGTGCAAGATGAACTGAATGTAGTTATTAAGCATGTTCACTATGCTTTGTTAAGTAACTAAGTGGTTTTCCTTTAATTTTGAGTCTTGAATTAAAAATGGTTTTATTATGTTTCAAGTTTTCTTTCAATTGTTTTGTAACTGGATAAGTAGATTCATGTCGTCTCTCCCGGAAATCGACATACATGAATCTCCCTTTTGATCTTTTTTATCCTTCTCGAGCATTTGACCGGTGCTCACTCCTTTATTTGGAATAAGAAGGTTGCGATTATATCTTGATTTGACGACGAGCTTGGAGTGCTAGCTTAAGTGTGGAGCAACGGAGTCGGTTATGTGTTAGTTTCCTTTTGCAGTTGTCTCTTCTTTTCAGATAAGTGAGTTGTAATGGATAATAGCTTTGCTTCCAGTTATTTATGATATAGTTTGATAGCCAGGGACGGACCCAATGTAGAAAGGGGGTGCATGCCCCCCACTCAACTTTTCATGCGAAGTTACTAAAATACCTCTAATAATATTTGACATCGTGTATGTATATTATTTTAGACAAATTTAGTGTAATTGCTTGTTTAGCTCATTGGTTAGAAGTATTCTCTGCTATATATAAGGTCACTAGTTCAAAACCTGGTTGTTGCATTTTTTTAAACATTTTTTTGAATGCCCCTGGCTGGTCTATTTTCCCGAGTCTTATGCTTGTTTTCTTCCGTGCAATTCATTTAGTACTTTGATATGACACGAGGTTTAAGCGGGATTTAGGGTTTACTCTAAATGTCACGTGTCGAACGTCATGTATCCGGATAAGAACTCGGTATCTCGAAAAGAAATAAAAGGATTATAGTGGTACACTTGGCAATAATATAAGTGACACAGAGAGTTTGTTAGGATAAGATCTATCACTAGATCCTTATCCAAGTAATTGTTATAGTATATGTATGTGGGATCTTTGGCATTGTACAATCAATCAATATAGAATGCATAATTAACATTTCTTGTTAATCTTTCTTGGTATCGGAGCCCACTCGCCGGAGATATGGCGGAAATCCCTCCACCACCATGACTTCCACTATGAATACTACAACCACTTCTCCATCATTTTGCCGACTTCCATTGTGAATCTTTGCACTCACATCTTCACCATCACCAACAATAGCTTTAAGTTCTTCTCAAATTGTTACTGGCATTCCTCTCACTCATTTTCCTCCATTTCCGTCCACTCTGCCATTTCTGAATCAGCTCAGTTCTCTGCCGGAATCCTCCATGTTTCTCACACCTCCGTCTATACCCACTCTTCCTGCTAGATCTGGTGTTCTTTCAGCTCAATCACCTAGATCTATGCTGCCATTCAACACTGTGTCACCATCCCCTTTTCACAGTCATCTAAATCAATCCACTACAGTTAAGCTTACTAGAGACAATTACTTGTTGTGGCGTTATACCATCCTACCGATTGTGAAGGGATACAAGCTTGATGGACATCTTACAGGCACCACTCCCAGACCGACTGAGTTTGGAACTTTGAATAGAGGCTGCTTTGTGGATGAATGGGACTCGATTGACTCCTTGTTGATGGGATGGTTACTTGGATCTATGGTGAACAAGCGATCCATCGAGGTAATCGGTTGCTCTACATCTCATGAAGTATGGTCTACTTTGGAATTCTTGTATAATAATCAATCGAGGCCCGTATGTTAGAATATAAGAGTGCATTAACTAAGGTGAAAAGGAAGTAAGACTATGGCCGATTATCTTGCAATGATGAAGTCTTATAGTGATAATCTAAAACTGCTTTGGGTACCCTATTTGAAATCTGAACTCATTTTAGCTACACTTGGTGGCTTAGACAAGGATTATGAGGTCAGAATTGTGAATATTACAAAGCGTAATTGGTTCATTAAAGCCGGCGGGAGGTTCAATCTCAGTTAATTACTCATGAACGGCTTTTAGCTCGATTCAACCCCACTGCTCACATGCATTTGACACAGCAAACTGATACTGCTAATGTTGCATCTTATTTTGGAAGTTCCAGGTCAGGAAATAGATCACCCTCACCTAATTAGACCTCTTTTCGAGGTAGGGGTGGTGGTAGAAATGGCAGAGGAAGGGGAAGAGGAGGAGGAAGATCTAATGGCTCTCCAAACAATCAAGGTGCTCCTAGAGTGGTGTGTCAGTTATGTGGAAAAGGAGGACACACAGTTGGGATATGTTGGCACAGATTTGAAACTGATTTCCAACTTTGTGGATATGCAACAATGCACCGATCCTAGGCAAAATTCAGCTTTTATTGCCACCCCAAGCTCATCTCACGATCATGCTTGGTACTTAGACAGTGGAGCCACTAATCATGTCACTTGGACTTGGCCAATCTCGGTATGACCTCTCCTTATAATGGCAATGATACATTGATGTAGGAAATGGTGAAAATCTAGTGATTGCACACTTTGGCAATAACACTTTGCACACTCTCTTTGCATCGTTATATCTTACCGACATTCTTCATGTCCCTCAGTTACTAGAAATCTCATTAGTCTCTCTAAATTAGTCTCGATAATGATATTATTGTTGAATTTAACTCTGCTTTGTTTGTTTGGTTAAGGACAAGTCAGCGAGGGTGATTCTTCTCGGTCGGCTCAAGGATGGACTCATCGGATAGCCAATCTGGATGCTAAGACAAATCAGACCTCCTTCACTCCAATCACAAAGCTGTGCATCTTAGTCAAGTTCAACCACAGTCTTTTAAATCTGTCAGTTTAGATAGTAATCCTAATGTGTGGCATAGGAGACTTGGCCACCCTTCTAGTGTTATTTTGAGTCAAGTTCTGAAAAGTTGTAATCCTCAGTTGAATATTAATGAAAAACTTGTTTTTTGTGATGCTTGCCAACTTGGAAAATCTCATGCCCTGCCTCATTATGCTTCTCAGTCTCATGCTACTGCACCCTTTCATCTTGTTCACACTGATCTCTGGGGACCAGCTCCCATAAAATCCACAGAAGGTCATCTTTACTACATACACTTTCTAGATGATCATACCAGGTTTACCTGGATTTATGCTCTAAAATCTAAATCTGAAGCCCTATATGCCTTTACCTTGTTCTGTAGTATGATAGAAACTCAGTTTTCCTCCACCATTAAGTGTCTTCAATCTGATTGGGAGGTGAATATAGGTCTTTTCAACCCTACCTTGATCAAAAGGCATCCGGTTTAGACATTCCCGCCTCATGATCATGCTCAGCGGGAGGAAGAAGCGAAAGAAAGCACAGGCATATAGTGGAACTAGGTCTTACTCTCTTGGCTCAAGCCTCCATGCCCTTATCCTTTTGGTGGCATAGTTTTCAAGTCGCTTTGTCTCCTTATCAATGCCCCGCCTACTCTGTTCTAAAGATGAAGTCACCCCATGAATGTCTCAGTACCAAGTCAAACTGATTATACAGATTGAACTTTTGGGTGTCTGACCTATCCTTACCTTAGACCTTTCCAGACTACCAAATTCCAATACCACACTACAAAATGTGTTAACCTAGGTCCCAGTACTATCCACAAAGGCTACAAGTGCCTGGATCCTACTGGCAGGATTTATATTTCTAATAATGTTGTGTTTAATGAACTCAGGTTCCACTTTTTTGAAGGT
Source organism: Gentiana macrophylla (assembly GCA_026214975.1). Classification (NCBI taxonomy): domain Eukaryota; kingdom Viridiplantae; phylum Streptophyta; class Magnoliopsida; order Gentianales; family Gentianaceae; genus Gentiana; species Gentiana macrophylla. Next base: position 71,602 of record JAOBSW010000189.1, read on the forward strand.
TTCTGTCAAGGTCCTTCCAGACAAACCTTGGTTGATTCTCACACTCCAATATCCTACCCTTGATCGACTCATCCAGGGGCAATCACATGATCGATCCCGAGCCGGACTCAAATTCAAGAAGAAGCCCATCTTCTTGCTTCTCCCATTGATTACGTAAGTCAAGTCACTTTACCTACGTGATTCTACATGATACACCAAGTCCACCTCCATCACAAAATGCATCAAGTACACCAAGTACACCCTTGTCACAGAATGCATCCAACTCATCCATGTCCCAATCTAGCACTCAGAATACCACCAGTTCACACACATCATCTGCTAGTAGTAACACTTCTCCATCACCACAACCACAATCACAATCTCATCCTCCACAACCACAACAACATCATATGCAAACAAGATCCAAAAGTGGTATTTTCAAACCAAAGACTTACTCTGCTGCAGTCACTAGCTTGGCACCACTTCCTACTGAACCAACAAATGTATCAGAGGCATTAGAGAGTTCAGAGTGGAGAGAGGCAATGGTAGAAGAGTATAAGGCTCTCTTGAATAATCAAACATGGGATTTGGTCCAACCTTGTTGCAGATGAGAATATAGTAGGGATGAGATGGGTATTCAAACTAAAGATTAAGCCGGATGGGACAATCTTGAAGCATAAAGCAAGATTGGTGGCTAAAGGTTATAGTCAACATTATGGGATAGACTTTACATAGACCTTTAGTCACATTTGCTAAGTCCTCAACTATCGAAATTGTTTTAGCCATTCTTTGTATCTATGAAGGCCCGGCCTCTATACAAGAAATTGATATAAATAATGCATTTGAATGGTCCTTTACAGGAACCAGTCTTTATGAAGCAACCAGAAGGCTTTGAAGATCCTAGCAAGCCAGGGTATGTTTGCAGACTCAAAAAGGCTCTATATGGGCTAAAGCAGGCCCCTAGGGCATGGTTTGAAGCTCTCAGTAACCAGATGATCAGTTGGGGTTTCACTCAAACAGTATCAGATACTTCTTTGTTTATGTTTCAAAAGGATGATACAATATTGCTTGCCTTAGTATATGTTGATGATATATTGTTGACTGGAAACTCTCCAGGACTGCTTGAAGTTCATTGACATGCTTAATTCCAAATTCTCCTTGAAGGATCTTGGTCCTGTGTCACATTTCTTGGGTATGCAGGTTACAAGAAATGAGGATGGATTGCATCTGACACAGTCACACTATGCTTCACAGCTGTTACACAGATTGGGGTTAGATCATCTTAAGCCATGTCCAACACCTATGGTGACAGGTAAGCTATTATCGCCCAAACAAGGAGAACCTATGTCAAACCCAAGTACTATAGAAGTGCTATTGGTGGGTTCTGAGATATCACTGTGACAGGCCCGACATTGCTTTTCTTTGTCAACACATTAAGTCGATTTATGCAAGAACCTCATCTGATACATTGGCGAGCACTAAAAGGCTTTTTAGATATGTTGCAGAACACTTAACTGGGATTGTTGTTCAAGCCATCCGATTCACTTGAGCTGCATGGTTTTTGAGGATGCTAATTGGGCGGTGTGTCCTATAGATAGGAAGTCCACTTTGGAGGTTATTGTGTGTACTTGGGGAAATCTTTGGTTTCTTGGAGCTCAAAAAGCGAGGATGTGGTAGCTAGATCAAGGTGTGAATGAATACGAGGCCTTGGCAAATCTAGCTGCAGAAATCAAGTGGATCAGCGGTTGCTCGGAGAAATGAAGTTCAAGTTGCTCTTTGTTCCTATCTATGGTGTGATAACACAGAGCAAACTCTCTTGCTCAAAATCCATTATACCATGCAAGAACAAAGCACATTGAGGTAGATGTTCACTACATCGAAACCAAGTGCTCAACAAAGAAGTTGCTGTTTGCTATATACCCACAGGAGACCAAATTGCTGACTGCTTTACCAAAGCATTGCCAGTTAGTTCTTTTACTGGTTTTAGGGACAAACTCAATGTGACAATGCCTCACATTGGTTTGAGAGGGGCTGAAAAGAAATAAAAGGATTATAGTGGTACACTTGGCAATCATATAGAAGTGACACCTAGAGAGTTTGTTAGGATAAGATCTATCACTAGATCCTTATCCAAGTAATTGTTATAGTATATGTATGTGGGATGCTGGCATTGTACAATCAATCAATATAGAATGCATAATTAACATTTCTTGTTAATCTTTACGTATCCGAGCGGGCGTTCTGATAGAATGATATCGACGACACAAATACTTGGATCATAAAAAAAATTTAAAAAAAAAGTACTTTAATTAACGTTTCTATGTTTGCAGGGTGGTGCTGAGAAGTATGGGGCAAAAAAAATGAAAATGATAGGCAAAGACACATTTAATCTTGATTGAATTCTGATATGCAATCATCTGCATCTAGAAGTTAACCCAATTATTATTTGGATCCCCAGTGCCTAGCCATCTCGAATCCATTCTTGCAATACTGATAATCCTCAATAGCTTGATCGATTTCGGCTCTAGTATTCATCACAAACGGGCCATGTTGAACCACCGGCTCGTTAAGCGGTTGTCCACCAATCAAAACGAATCTCAGCGGTGTTGTTGATGACATGTTCCATACACTTAGACCGTCTCCAGGACCTAAAACCAGAGTATGATGAGCACCGATTGATGGCGAATTAAGTACACGAACACGCCTTCACCTTCAATGGTGTAAACAAATGCATTCCAAGATTGAGGAATGGTTTGATGATGTTGTGCCATAGGTTCCAGTGTGAAATCCAAGTACATAGTAGGTGTTCGAGTATACACTGGAGAATTCACTCCCATGGCTTCTCCGGCTATGACTCGAACCTCAACGCCGTCTTTCACAGCCTTAGGAATTTCACTGCTCAGCAATTCTTGATAATTCGGCTTAATCCTGCATCATCTTGCACAGTTAGATTATGTAGTCGAGTCCCCGTAAGAACTTCTTAACAAAAGGAGAAAATAACATACATTTTGTCCCTGGCAGCAAGATTGATCCAAAGTTGAAGTCCCTTTTTGAGTACCACCTGCTGCAGGCATTTCAGAGTGGACAATACCTCTACCCGCCGTCATCCACTGCATAAAAATAGATATAAAAAGTTGTTGGAGAATTTATCAATCTAGCATTCTGTTTAATATGTAATTCATGCAAAAATGAAAACAGTAAAATTGGAAGAAAAAAAAAAAAAAAAAAACTTATTGACAACACTTCTGTCCTTAAGACGCGTTATGCCCCGATTATGTGCACACGATATTGGCAATCGTCTCCCAAAATACACCAACCATACTTTTTCGGATTATTGCACTTCAATAAGAAGAAAACGCGGACCGATCATGTTCGTGAATCTCTTATGGACTCGAATTTATGCAAGGATTTTAAGTGGGACATGATGAAACAATGCACAATTTTGGCAGGAAAAAATTTCTCATGATTTTTCTCTATATCAATTGGATAGTGAAGCCTCATCGTTTATCGGTTGCAACTTTTAACCAAAAGACTGCAACCTCTAAAGTGATTGTAACTTTTCACCGAACCGATACGTCCCTCCATCATTTTAGCACTAATTTTTCATTCAAATTTATTTAACAATCCCCCACATGAATGAAAATTAATGCAAATGCAGTGCAGACCCTGATGAGATTACATGCAGAAATACGTTTCATCGGACGAGATGGTTTGCTGCCTTAAACTGTCCATAGTAGAGTACCATCGGAAATACTCGGCTAAGTAGTGAACTTGGTCTTGAACTGCTCAGGCTTTAGTGCATGCCTAGACAATGATACCTACACAATAGATAGCCTAACATTCTCGAGGTTTTCATTGTTGTGTCCATTTTGGTCCTAGCCTTGGTTTCATAAAGTGTTTTGGAGAATTCGGCCCACAAATCCTCACAAAAGCGGCCCCACGTCAACTTACATAGCTGACATCCTATAAAGAGTACTCTGCAATACCTCACTTGGCTTAACCAAGATATGGGAATCATGAAAAGCTAATGCTTAACTAAACCCTTCAGCATACAACACTTTTGTTCTAACAGAACTTGTAAGTGCTAATTGTCCCTCATAACTTAATTGTCCAATTTTAACCATGATTTTGTGATCTTGAATCACTATGGTTGGGTTGTCATTATAAGGGAACATGTGTAATAGGCTTAAGTCCCATCCCGTTTGCCAAGATTGACATCTGATCTCTAGGTAAACCTTTTGTCAGTGGATCTGCAAGATTATTCTTTGATTTTATGTAATCAATGGAAATCACACCATTAGAGATCAATTGTGTTATGTTGTGTCCATGGCGTATGTTTCTAGACTTAAAATTATACATACAACTTTATGCGTGTCCTATAGCCGACATACTATCACATTGTATCTTACGATAGAAGAAATTGTCTTAGGCCAACATGGAACATCCTCTAAGAACTTTCAAAGCCATTCTCGCTTTTCTCCACTTTATCCAATGCTATGAACTCATATTTCACGGTATTGGTTGTGGTGCTGATGTCTTAGAGCTATGTATGTTTGCTTTGAGGATTTTCTAAGACAACGCACCACAACCAATATCGAATACATATCCATTAGTGGATTTAGAATTCTTGCGCAATCGGATGTCCAGATTTGCATCACAAGATTCTTCCAATACCGATGAATATCTTGTATATTGTAATCCAGATTTATTGTAAACTTCACATACCTTAACTTACGGTCGAGGGCTATCCAATGATCCTCCTTTGGATTACTAGTGAACTACTTAATTTATTCATCGCACAGGCCAAGTCTAGTCTAGTACCGTTAAGTAATATACATCGGACTTCCAATCACTTGTGAGTATTCCGATTGCCTCACGGGTTCACCTCTAAGTGTTTGCTTATTGGAACTAGAACTTTATTTCTACTTGTCTTTGTGAGGAACTCTTCAAATAACACAACATTCCTCGACTCAAAGTTCACTTTTTCATGTACATCAAGAATGTCGAATTGTACACGAAAAACCGATAGTACTCTCTCATATTTGCATATCGAAATAAAAGTCATTTTCAAACCTTTACCTTGACTTGCTTTGGGGTAAGGTATTTCAACCTTTGTCAAGCACCCTCACACTTTCAAGAAAATTTGTAGGTAGGCTTGTAGCCTTTCCACTATTCCTCGATTCTATTGCATTGAGATTTACAACGGCTGAAAGGATTGTCTCCCCCCACAGTTCTAGGATAAACCCAAACTAATCAACATAGCACTTGTCAATTCTCTTAGTGTTCTTGCATTTGAGCAACACCAATCGATTACCAAACAATTGAGGTGTGTATGTTGCAATGGTTTAATGAATGATGTTGGTACCAGAACAAAACTCATTGAACCATATGCATCATATACTCCACTCCGATCACTCTGAATTGTTTCAATTCATTTGCCAAGTTAATTCTCAACTTCAATGGTTTCGTCTTTGCTTTTCAGCAGATAAACATAACAATATCTTATTCTATCATCAATGAATTAAAGTAATAAAAACACTTTTTACTCCATTTGGTTTACATAAGCTTTAAATCACACATATCATAGTGAATTAAATCCGAAGGTGTGTCCCTTTTCTACCGTTGGACACGGCGATCAACTTAGCCATTTTCACTTCATCACATACCAAGAATTTCGTATAACATCACATGCAGCATGAAAAATTGATGCAAATCAAATAAGATATTCCATTCTCTTAAAGCACCAAAACCAGTGTAGACATCGTTTCACATTTATTTCCAAAGCAGTGACTACTCCTAAAAAGAGTAGAAAAAAACCACCCATTTTACCAGACGCCATCAACTCACGTTTGCATTGAAAAAAAAATATAAATATATATATATATATATATATATATATATATATATATATATATATATATATATATATATATAATATCAAATAAGAATAGTCATAAGTATAATAATGTCAAATTAGTAAGCGTCGAATAGTATTCAATTGATAGTGTTAAATAGTATCATAATGTCAAATGGTAATGTCAAATAATAGTGTTACATTTTATTTTTTTTCCCATAACTGCAACCACGTTGCATTTTTTATTTTCCTTACAAAGAAAGGAACCACGTTGCATTATTAGAAAGAAAAAAACAACTAACTGACCCACGTCTAAATTAAAAAAACAAAAAACAAAAACAAACACAACAAAACTCACGTTTCAATAGTATTGTCGATTAGTAGTGTCGTATAGTACCACAATATTAAATGGTAGTGTTAAATTGTAGTGTCACATAGTATAATAATGCTAAATAATAGTGTCACATAGTATCACAATATCAAATGATAGTGTCAAATAGTAATGTTATGTTACATAGGTATAACAATGTCAAATAGAATATTTTGATTTCCAATATTACGTAGTGTTCACAAATTAACAAATTTCTAATATAGTCCGATCACACAATCAAAATGTATCACTATAGTACCCTTTTATAAAACACCTCTTTATTAAAGGTCACCACCATAAATATATATACATGTTTTAATTTAATTTTCCCTCAACAAAAATGGGTCAGAATCAATTATTTGCTAGCCATCCCTTTGATAAAGTACAACTTCAATTAAAACTCATCCTCACAGCGCACAGAGTAGTTAATATGTCGGGTTCGTTGGAAAGGCATGACTTTGCCAACAACATATATCTTTCATAACATGCAATACAGTGAACATACATGTAAACTCGTCAAAAAGGTTTTACTTTATCAACGTATGCTATATTGGAGAGTGCACCAATTTCATTTTGACAACAAACGGAAACAGTCAGACAGAATTCCAAGAGAAACATGTTCTGATCGATGCTATTTTTATTCCAGATTAAAACAATATAGGGGTACAAGATGCAAGTTTAGAAGATCACAAGGAAACACAACAACTAGTAGCACAACATGGATATAGAACCATAACCAAAACGTCTTTGGGGCATTTCGTCGAACACCTTCAACCAGAAACGGTTGAGGGTTGTTGGTGTCAATTAATTTAGTTATAACTGTTTGATTCTGCAATTAGCAACAGCATTCTACTATATAAAGAAGCCTCTTTCATTCTGTAACTTAACAGTTGAGATTAAACTTCATTTGATTTCTTCTTATTCAATGAAAGTTTTCCCGACTTTTTATTTTTCAAATTGTTCTTAGTTTCTTCAGGTTCTTTGGTGTATAGAACTTGAATTTCTACATGGTATCAGAGCATTTGTAGCTTCTGGTCTGTTTTCGACTCTGATCCTTGATGAATTTTGCTCCAGATTGATCAATTTTTCCTATTTTCTTGAGTTTTCTATTGCTGTTGCTTCTTGGAGTGTTGCCAATGGATGGTTCACAACAACAGCAGATTTTACCGGGTAATCCGTTGTATTGGCATCCTAGTGAGAATCCTCGTTGATTCTAGTCCAGCCACCTCTTAACAACAAGAATTATCATCCTTAGAGTTGGTCAATGAAGAGCGAGTTGATTACCAAGAGCAAGATTGGATTTGTGTATGGCTCCATTGTTCGACCTGCTGCATACTCCCCAGATTTTCAGGTATGGAAGTAGTGCAATGCTTTTGTTACTTCTTGGATAATCAATTCTGACATTCATTCAATTGCATAGAGTGTTATGTATAAACCAACAACTATGGAGATTTGGTTAGATCTTGAAGCAAGATTTTCTAGGCTTGATGTCTTTAGAATTTCTTATCTTTAGAAGAGGTGCACACTATGAAACAAGATGATTTGGATGCTACTAGCTGTAATACCAAGATGAAACAGTATGGGATGAGATTGTCCTTGTGAGGCCTGAACCTGCTTGTAAGTGTGAGCCTAGATGCCATTGTGATGTTCTTAAAGTGCTTGTTGGTCATGCTGAGACAGAAAGAGTGGTAAGGTTATTAAAAGGTTTGAATACTGAATTTCCCAAGTTCTGACACAGCCACAGTTGATGGTTCTTGTGAAATATCTTCAAACTATTTGCCATGGCTTTGAATCTTAAAGCACATAAGGAGTATGACATGGCCCATTTAGCTCAGTCTCAAGTAATGTATAATAGATCGTTTAATGTTGTTAATAATGGTAGTGTACAGAACCGGTCTTTTCAAAGATCCACTGGTAATTCACGATCCGATTAGGAATGGTAATTTCAAAATGGTGGTACCAATCAAGCTAGAAAGAAGTTGCGTGTACTTAATGTGGTTTTTGAGGACACGTAGTAGATAAATGCTATAAGAAGCATGGGTATCCTTCCGGTTTTAAGCCCGAAGAGAGTTAATATGGTAGAATCAGTGTGTGAAGAATCTAGCCTTGATAATTATGCAGGCCTTTCTACTTCTCTCTTGAGATAATGAGACTTTTACATTAAACAAAGTGCAATACCAACAATTTGTTAAGACTTCTGAGATGTTAAGACAGATGGTTTTGGGCACATGGCTAATCAAGCCACCTGTTCTTTCTCCAAATTAGGTTTCTGCTGGATGCACGGAGAGTTTGTCTAAATCCCCATCATTGTGAATTGTGGATTACGGTGCCACTGGATCATATAGTTAATATGTTAGATCTATTGGTAGATCCTAGACCTATTAGCCATATATTTGTTGGTTTACCTAATGGTTCCAAGTGTTAGTGTTTCACATATGGAAAGGTTGTTTTGCCTAGTGATTTAACCTTGGTTAATGTGTTATGCATTCCCGATTTTCATTTAAATTTGGTATCTCTTGCTAAGTTATTTCGCTAATCCTCGCCTTGTCAATAGTATTTGTTCTTAATAAGTGTTTGATACATGACAATAGGCATGGGAAGTCGATTGGATCGACTAGCAAAACAAAAGGGCTATATGTGTTAGATAGCACTTCACGTAAAGTCTCAAGATCACATTATTTTAGCAGCCACGGCTTTTATTTCTGATCAAGAACTTTGGCACTATAGATTAGGTCATCTTTCACACAAAAGATTCCTAGATTTACATGTTGTTAATGATACTGTGTCGGTAAACACACCTTGTCATGTATGCCATTTAGCTAAGCACAAGAGATCCGCTTTTCCTTAAAGTACTTCTCATCGTAAATGGTACTTTGATTTTATTCAAGTTGACATTGAGGCCTTATTGACAACAAACTGTACATGCACATTCTTATTTCCTTACAATAGTAGATGATTTTTCAAGGTTTACATGGTTGTTTTTAGTGAAATTTAAGTCTGAAGCTAGAGAGCTTGTAAAAATTGTCAGTTTTTTTGTGTGTGTGTGCAATTCAATAAGCATGTGAAGATTGTAAGATCTGATAAGGGACATGAGTTTAACATGCCGGAGTTTTATAGGGAAAAAGGCATAGTTCATTAAACATCTTGTGTTGACACTCCACAACCGAATGGCATTGTGGAGAGGAAACACAAACATATACTTAATATGGCTAGGTCCGTGAAATTTCAGTCAAATTTGCCTTTGAAATACTAGGGATACTGTGCTTCTCATGTTGTTTATCTCATTAATATGCTCCCTTCCCCAAGAATTCATAACAAGACACCTTTCATGTTGTTATATGATAAAATGCTTGTTTATAATGATTTAAAGGTGTTTGGTATTTTAGTTTATGCCTACACTCCGCTCATAATAGGTCCAAGTTTGATCCCGGGCAAGTGGAGTGTGTCCATATTGGCATGCCATAGTATACTAAAGGTCATAGTATGCTTCATAAATGAACTAGGGATATCTTGTGTCTAGTGGATATCAAATTCTATAAGAATGTGTTTCCTTTACATGCTTCAGACATGTGTAATAAAGTACCTTTATTAGCACATGTTCCTTTACTGGGGTTCTATAAATGTCAGGCATAGATGCATCAACAAGTAGTCGAATTCCATGCCCTCTCATGAGCATGAGTCTAGTGATTCTACAAGTATTCCTACACCTACAAACATGGTTCCAAATGTACTTGAAGTTGTTCAAAGTCTGAGATATTCACAAACTACTTGAAGGTCAAGTAACGATTAGACAACAACCGACTTATTTGAATCAAAAGATTTCATCCCACAAGAGAAATCTCCACATTCATTAATAATGTGGTGACTTATGATAATATTACCAATAATTACAAGAAGTTTGTTTGCACATCGTGAGAATTTTTACAGTAACCAAAGACTTATAATCAGTCACAAACATGAATGTTGAAAGGAGGCAATGCAAAAGGAATTAGATGCTTTACAAAGCTACACGTATACGGGAAATTGTCACATTACCTCTTGGCAAGAAAACTATAGGGTGTAAATGGGTTTACAAGATCAAATATCATGCCGATGGTTCTATAGAGAGGTATAAAGAAATGCTAGTAACAAAGGGGTACACACAAACCTATGGCATAGATTATGAAGAAACTTTCTCCATGTTGCTAAAGTGACAACTCTCTCGAAACAAAGATTGGCCTTAGCTACATCCAACGCTGGCACATCCATCAAATGGATGTGAATAATGCATTTATTCATGGAGAACTTGATGAGGATGTCTATATGGAGTTGCCTTGTGGTTTAAGTCGACAAACCTAACCAGTATGCAGATTAAGAAGATCTCTCAGTATGGCCTTGAAAGCAAAGCCAAAGCAGATAATGGAACACTAAATTAACCAACGCTTTAATGAAATTGCTTTTATACATTCCAAACATGACCATAGCCTCTTTACATGAGGATCATGAAATACTTTGTGGCTCTTTTCATTTATGTTGATGACATTATAGTTGTTGGTGCCTTAATGGCATCTATTAATGAAGTTAAACAAGTTTCGCACAATGATTCCGGCTTTTAAAGACATTGGACCATTAAGGTACTTTCTAGGAGTTGAAGTGGCAAAGAATGTATCAGGGCATCTCAATAAATCAAAGAAAGTATGCCCTTAATTTGTTAGAGGAATATGGTTTTACTGAAGCCAAACCAGTAAATACACCACTAAATTCTAAACAAAAACTGATATCATGAGTTTCAGAGTTGTTATCAGACAACACTTCTTACAGAACCCTACTAGGCAAACTCATTAATTTGTCCTTCACTAGACCAGACATTGCATTTGTTGTACAACAACTTAGCCAGTTTTTATCAAACCCTACTATCAACCATATGCAAGCTGCACACAGATTGCTATATCAAAAGAAATCTAGGGCAAGGCTTACTCTTCCCTACAAACAATGATTTACAGTTAAAGGGTTATACAGACTCAGATTGGGCCGGTTGTGAGGATTCAAGAAAGTCTATTTCAAGGTATATTATGTTTTTAAAAGCAGCACCTATACCATGGAAGGAAAAGAAACAAACTACCATAGCCAAAAGTTCATCTGAAGTAGAATATAGGGCTATGGCAAGTGCCAATTTTGAGCTATAATGGTTAGTATACATTATGAAAGACCTGCACATTCCAGTTTCATTGCCAATTCTACTTTTCTGTGGCAATTCTAGTGCCATCCACATAGCCAAGAATCCAATATTTCATGAAAGGACTAAACACATAGAGCTTGACTAACACATCATAAGTGGCAAAGGTGCAATATAGTTTTCTAAGTCCGATGCCTGTTAGACAAAACATCAATTGGTCGACATACTTACTAAAGCTTTGGATGCTCCTCTATTTCACTATTTTCTAGGAAAAATAGGGTACATTCCCTTTCTAGCCTGGCCAATCCAATGTAATCAACATGAGATGTAGCATCGATATTATAAGGATACAAGATGCAAGTTTAGAAGATCACAAGGTCAAGCTTCTAAGACTCGACTTGAGGGGGCTATTGAGATTATAAGGGTATAAAATGCAAGTTTAGAAGATCACAAGGCAACACAACAAGTAGTAGCACAACATAGATATAGTAACTGTAACATAAATGTCTTTGGGGCATTGTTTAACACCTTCAACCGTAAACGGTTGAAGGTTGTTGTGTCAATTAAGTTAGTTATAACCGCTTGATTCTACAATTAGTAGCACCATTCTACTATATAAAAAGTTTCTTTCATTCGTGTCAGAATTTAACACTTGAGATTAAACTTCATTTGATTGCTTCTTCATCAATGAAAGTTTTCCCCGCCTTTTATTTTTCAAATTGTTCTTAGTTTCTTCAAGTTCTTGGGTATAGAACTTAAATTTCTACAAACAATGATTAGACAACATGCTAAAAAAATGTCTTAAGATTGTTGGAGAAATTATCAATCTAGAAATGTAATTTAACATGCTATTCATGCAAAAACTAAAACAAAGAATATTGACGTAAAACTTATTGATTGATGCTGAAAAGACACTCATCCTTAAGACATTTTGCCCCGATTATATGCACAAAGTAATGAAAATCGTCTCCCAAGATACAACAGTCATACTTTTTTCGGATTGTTGCACTTCAACGAGAAAAAGACGGTGAACCGATCATGTTATGTATATTTCTTGACTCGAATTTATGCAAGTATTTTCATTGAGACATGAAACAATGCAGACTTTGCCAGAAAATATTTCACATGAATTTTCTCTATATCAATTTTCACTCAAGTGTTGAGATTATATGGGAGAGTAAAGCCTATCGTTAACGGTTGCAACCTTTAACGAAAGGATACAACCTCTTACGTTGTTGTAACCTTTCATTGAATCGATGCGACACTCCATCATTTTAGCATTAATTTTTATTTGAATTTCTCCAACAAAAGTTTAAACAAAGGCTATTCGAATCAAAGTTGACACTTGAAATGAAACGGGTGACACTCGTCCAAAAAAGTTGATTCACCTGCACATCACCGTATGAATTGTACCCTTGTGACCAAGAAATCTTGATGAGTAATTGCTCTCCTAAATTCAAAAACGAGGAGAAAAAGTGTAGTTTATTAAACATAATCAAGTAATAACATAGATGTTTAAACTTTAATTGCTCTATTGAATCAGAATCAAGACCTGCAGCATGTATGTAACGGTCTCAAAACCTGTAAAAGTTGAAATGGCTTATCAATCATGTGCCGCAAAATTAAACAATAAGAAACTAATTGCCTGCACTCTGCACAAATTTTGTTACCACAAACCAATTTTGATATAGCATGTGTAAACAGGAAATGATAATTGTGCCCCCGTTCCCAGAGATCGAAAGTCCTTATCGGAAAGAACGCTGCTTGCACGCATATAGTATTTTAATAATAGAACTATATGCGTGTCACGGAAGAGGCGTTCTTTCCGGATAAGGACATGTCCGGGAGCAGTATGCCACATTTGGTATCCAAGGAAAATTCTTATCTTATGTCTAAATTCGTAGATTAAGTTGAATTGTATAAGCTTCTTTTACAACTTTTAGTTGATCCTTTCTTCTTTCGTAATGGCTACGTGTAAGAAGAATACCCGTGAATCTTTGGGACTTTTAGTGAGCCTCGGGAAGTCAAGGTATAGTAGCTTTCGAGCAAGTTGAAGCGGTAATCGGGAATTAATCAAGGCGGTCAGGAACATACATAGTGGATAGGATCGGAGGTTGGATCATGGAAAGATTGGGCATACTTCGAGACAATAAGTGTGCAAGATTCCGTTCTATCTCGAGGTTGCTGTGTACTTTACCTTTGTCTGTGGCTCCTTCTACCACCATCACCATAGGCCATATAAGTATCCCACTGCCGTCCCAACCTGCCACCTACTTTAATGCCTCCGCCGCCATCTCTTCTCACTCCTCAGCTTATGTACCACACCTTACCTTTTATCCACCACCACCGAACTATACACCACAACCTATTGGTAATCCTCATTATCACTCAGCTTATCCGCCGCTGCCACCATACTATCCACCACCCTCATATTCTTTCTCCTACACAGACAGCTTATCCCTCACCAACTACGAAAGCCAAAGATCGAGCCATACATACCGTGACTCCCAGACCTTATCCACCACAACATCACTAAAAAGAACATCCCCTCGACCTAAGAGAGATACCATCGCCACCGCCTCCCCGCCAGAGGCCTGCTCCTTACCAGCGCTCAGAACCACCTCTAGCTTACCCACCTACTTACCCCCGCCACTTATCGAGAGCCACATGAGCCTACCCATAGACACTTTCCTCGAGGTTCCTATATCTGACAGTCGATGAGGAATTACTGAAAACAAATTCGCGCCAGTATAAAATCTAGGCCCCTTTGATCTAGTGGTAATTGGTTGAGGTGACTTATCAAGAGTAAATATGAACAACGGGAGGAGTTTTGGAGGTGATTTAGATTGAGCCACAGGAATTTCTCTAGGATGCCTATGTATCCAATGTGTGTGTGTTGAATCAAGTTTTTCGTAACACTTCTTTGTGGTTGTTTATATAGAGGCGATTATGCCTTCAGCTGCATGGAGTCGTGTCCAATGTGGACTCTCTTCAGTGTTGTTTAAGTTAGAGATAATTCAGGATTATCCGCTGATTTTAGGAGATAATTAAGACATTCGAATATTAAATGACAAAGATCGGAGCCTTGAAGGCTTGGGGAATTCTTTCCATAATTATCGTATAATTATTATCATTACTATACTCTCTACAGATGACTGCGGCGAGATACTAAAGTCAGTGCATTGTCTCATTCCTCACCGGTCGCGGCCGACTGTCATGGATCGGGGATGACACCGGCGGTCTTTCCTTTATGAGGACTCGGTTCGGCCCTTAGCTTAACATGATGGGACTCATGGCCCTTATGGTTAGTGGTATTAGGTCTATTCTCGCCATTATACTGGGTGTCATGTGCCTGGCACGTGGAGCGGTGAAATCCGTATCGCTCAAGGAACAAGAAGATGCTTGAAGATTTTTCGATGTTAAGAAGTCAAGTTTTTAAGCACTTTAATGGAACCATTACTCCCGCAGAGTGACGATTTGGCTATATACGGTAGAGACATATGAGATTGGCTCATCATGCAGTGGGCCAATCTAGTAGATCTTTCTTATATGAGAGCAGCCCAATAATGGGCGGATATGATTGAGTACCGAGTAAATATTATGGTTTGGGATGAGTTCAAAAGGCAGTATTTTTGGAGGAGTTCTTCCCGGCTTACTCAACGGTCGGCAAAAGGAGATTAAGTTTTACAACCTTTGATAGCGGAGGCATATCTATAATGGAGTACCAGAGGAGATTTCATGAGCTTAGGAAGTATTTCCTATAGTCATGGCTGAAGTGAAGCTAGCAAGATAGCCCGTTATGGAAAGGTTATCTAAGGACACCATGGATCCCTTTGGCGGGAAGAAGGCCAAAGACAATAGCCAAGTTCCTTAATATGTGTTGGGAGATCGGGACTCACAATGCCAAGGAAACGAGTAATGTCGGAGTGAAAAGGCCTTTTATTTCTGGTAAAGGACATAATCACGCACCTCAACAACCAGAAGAGAGTGCCTGTAGCCCAAGCATCGGCTTGACACCACTTTGGCCTAAGTGTGGCGGCTGCTACATCGGGATAGTGTTGTGTGAGCAGGAGCATGTTTTCGTTGTGTCGATAAATCACATGTAGTTAAGATTGCCCGAGTCATGCCTGGCGCAGCGAAATTTTCCAAACCACCACCAGGGAACATCAAACCTAACGGTCCTACAAAGGTTTTTTCTTTAGATGTCGCAGTTTATAAGTTGGATGATG
>JAOBSW010000245.1:0-45436 GCA_026214975.1 Gentiana macrophylla
TTCATGCCTCGAGAAAGTTAAGGCCGTATTTTCAAGCTCATCCTATTATGGTAGTCACAGACCAACCCTTAAAGCAGATTTTAGCGAAGCCCGACACCTCCGGTCGACTGGCAAAATGGGTGGTAGAAATGGCCCAGTACGACATCGAGTTCGTCCCTCGAACCGCGATAAAAGCACAGGTGAAGAGAGTTTGAGAATGTGTTAACACAAGAGTAAACTTCAACTTAGTTTATTCATTGATATGAGAGGTGTATAAATAGATACAATTGAGAGAGAGACTAGCTAGCTAGCTTGGTAAGTGCCACTTGAGTATGTAGATGTAATGCAAGCATGCAAAAGTAAAAGTAAAAGCTATGTCTATGACATAAAGTAAACTAGAGTTTGACATATTAATTGTTTATATGTATCACAATTAATATGTCTTTTACAAATAAATAAAGTGTACAAATAATATAATACACGAAATAGAATCATTGAACATGTCCTCAAAGAGAGGCATAAGAGCACCTACGAGGCCGCACACCTGCCGAGGTAATATTTCCACACCCCCTCAAACTGGGGTCAGATATGTTAATGCACCAAGTTTGCTACTTAGCTCTCTTGAACTTAAGAGGTGGAATAGCCTTAGTAAGGATATCAAGATTCATTACGATCTGTGAGGAACATCTTGGAGTTGAATAATCTTGGCATCAATCTTCTCCTTCAAAAAATGTCATCAATGTCCACATGTTTTGTTTTGTCATGATGGGTGGATCCTCTGCCATGCATAGTCTTCGAGTTATTATCAACAGAGTGTGATAGTTCTGTGAAGAGGTCTTGAAGTTCGAGTAAGTACTCTTTGAGCCAAAGAGCTTCACAAATGCCTAAGACAAGTGCCACGAGTTCAACTTCAAAGATCGCTTCTGAACCACGATGGGTTGTTTCTTGCTCCTCCAAGTAACAAGATTGCCCCCATACATAGAAAGCGAGCCTTTGTGGTCGACCTTCTATCTATGTGGCATCCAGCCCAATCAGCATCAGTGTAGACCTTGATGGATCTATCAGCAGACTTGGTGAAGTGTAACCCTTGGCCAGGAGTGGACTTTAAATACCTCAGTATCCTATTCACAGCATCCCAATGTTGCTCAGTAGGGCAGTGCATGAACTGACTAACCAGACTGACACCATATGCAATATCAGGTCTTGTATGGGAGAGGTAGATGAGTTTCCCTACAAGTCTTTGATATTGTTCTTTCCTGACAGCAGTGTCACCATGTAGCGAGGTATGGACCTGAGGGTCTCTGAGGATATAGCAGTTTGCACCCCAAAGATGCCGATTTCCTTCAGCAGATCCAGTACATATTTCCTTTGGGAGACAGAAATGCCTTTGCTGTTTCTTGCTACTTCCATGCCAAGAAAATATTTGAGAAAACCCAAGTCCTTCACCTGAAACACCTTTGCCAGCAGAGTCTTCAAATGTTGGATCTCAGTAGAGTCATCTCCAGTGAGGATGATATCATCCACATAGACAATAATAATAGACCTCTTTGGGTGGTTGTTTTGATGAACATAGTGTGATCAGAATTGCATTGGTGATATCCAGCGACTTTGACCACTGTTGTTAATTTTCCAAACCATGCCCTGGTGATTGCTTGAGGCCATATAGAGATTTCCTCGGTTGCACACCTTGCCTTGAGTATGAGGATTGATAAAACCAGGAGGTACATTCATATAAACCTCCTCAGTGAGGTCCCCATTTAGAAAAGCATTTTTGATGTCCAATTGGTGAAGAGGCCAGTCAAGTTGGACAGCTAGAGAGATCAGAACCCTGACAGTGTTGAGTTTTGCCACTGGTGCAAAAGTTTCCTTATAGTCAATGCCATAAGTTTGAGTGAATCCCCTGGCTACCAATCTAGCTTTGTACTTGTCAATAGTGCCATCGACATTGTATTTTATAGTGAATAACCATCTCAGAATCGATTTGTCTTCTTGCCCCTGTGGGAGAGGTGTCAAATCCCAAGTATGATTATCCGGAAGTCTTTGTCATCTCTGTTTTTTGGCTGACCTTCCATTTATCATTTTGAAGGGCCTCTGAATATTTTTAGGAATAGAGTGAGAGTCCAGTCCTGTGAAAACATGGCAAAGGCGAGGAGATAACTTATCATAAGATAAATAAGAATGAATAGAATGATCGAGTGCATGATCTCTTTCCTTCCTAAGAGCAATAGGCCTATCATCAATATCGGCCAGTCTTGAGGATCAGATTCTTTGAGTGTCGAGAGGCTCGGGATCGCAGCTCTCGGGTCGAGTAGACTCTTGTTCGGGGAGGTTCTTTGAGAGTATTTAGGTCAGAGAGAAAGAGAGGTATCTGAAGTTCGATCTCTTTGAGGATCGATGGAGTTCTTGAGGTTAAGAGTTTCTTTGAGGAAGGGTTTAGGTCAATTTCAATCAGTTTCCATCGGTGAATGGCTCGATGAGGTTTGTTGTAATAAGGGGTCCTTTCAAAGAATTTTACATCCATAGAAGTGTAAAATTTCTTTTCAATAGGGAATAACACTTGTAACCTTTTTGTCCTTTGCATAGCCTAGGAAAATGCACTTGTGAGCTTTAGGATCAAGTTTACTGTGTTGAGCATGGATATACACAAACACAAGTACAACCAAAGATCTTTGGAGGCAAGCTGGGAAACAAGATGATGGCGAGAGTGTGTGGTCAGTAGGGTTTGGAGTGGAGTTTTGAAACTAACACTCTGCTGGGAAGTCTGTTGATTAAATAAGTTGCGATAAGATAGCTTCACCCCACATATATTTAGGAACATGTGTGGTGAACATGATTGATCTGGCCATTTCAGTAGGTGCTCTGTTCTTTCTCTCAAGAACCCCATTCTGTGAGGTGTTTCCACACAACTACTCGATATGAACAATTCCTCTATCTCATCAAGAAGATGCGAGATTAGACTCATAGTATTCCGGAGCATTATCGAGTCTTTAAGATCTTGACCTTAGTATCAAATTGAGTGGAGACCATATGATAAAATTCTTGAAAGATAGGGCCAACTTCGATTTGTCTTTCATTAAAAACCCAAGTGTTCTGGTATGATCATCAATAAAGGTGACAAACCACCTTTTCCCTGTTATACTTTTCACCCTAGAGGGTCCCCACACATCTTTGTGTATTAAGGTGAAGGTGAGGAATGCAAATGAGGTAACTTAGCATACACAGATTTTGTAAGTTTAGCAAATTGACAAATATCACATTGAAGGTCATTTGATTACATCCTTTAAACAATTCAGAGTTAAAGATTTTAAGTAACCAAAACTTGGATGTCCTAATCTATAATGCCATAACATGATATTGTCTAAAGTGCAGGAGCAGTTCTTGAGGCGGTCGAGTCTTGATCTTTACATCTTCAGTGAGGTTGACGAGAAACAATCCAGTAGCAAGGTTTAGCCTTCCCAATCACTTCTGTGAAGTAGGATCTGGAATGTGCACCGATTTTCCTTAAAACAACAGTCCAATTCAAATCTTTAGTGAGTCTCATTGATGAGATATAAGATTGCAGTCTAAGTTTGGAACAAATAGGACATCACTGTAGGCATATCTTATTAGTGAGTTTAACATTTCCAACACCTTTTGCACGAGAGATAGATCCATCGGCAGTTTTAATGTTATGAATTTGGTGACAAGGCATATAGTTGGTTATAAGGTTTTATTACAAGTCATATGGGAGGAAGCCCGAGAATCAACAATCCATGTTTCATTGCTAAGGGAGGAGTAGAATTTACTGTATGAGTATGAGTAGCAACATCAAGAGAGTGACTACCTTCCTTTTGTTGATTCAGAAGGCTTTGAATGCGAAGAACCGAGCATTCATCTGGTTGTCATTCTCCTCCTCACTAATGTGTCTCGCTTGACTTTTCACGATAGGTTTTGAGGTTTTGAGGAGTTAGGCTTGCCATGGAGCTTCCAAGTAGATTGTCCTTGGTGTGATTTGTGCGTTTGCGGTGATCACGAAACAGCTTTTCGATTTTCTCAAGAGGCTTCTTGTATGTCTCAAAGAACCTCAAGCGACTTTCCTGACAATCAGAGGCAAAGACTGCAGTAGGGTTGTCGGTAGGGGATTTCAGAGGCATGACTTTTCTCCTATTTTCTTCATGTTTGACCTCGGCAAACATGGATTTGAGATTTGAAGAGGTTTGGTGGCAAGAATTCTTCCTCTAACATCATCAAGAGTAGGATTCAGTCCAGTGAGGAACCTGAATACTCTCTTCTTTTCTATGATGTCTTTATAAAGAGCAGCATCCTTGACATCATTCCATGAGTGAGTTTCTAACATATCTAAGTGTTGCCAAGCCTTAGATAGTTGATTGAAATATTGAGTTCTGAGACATATCCCCTTGCCTGCAAGTTTGAATCTGAGCTTCTAGTTCATATACCTCAGATGTATTATCCTTCTTGGAGTAAAGATCTCTGGCATTATCCCAGATTTCTTTGGCAGTATCATACATCATAAAGTTTTCACTTATCTCTTTTGTCATTGACCTCGTGAGGATGGTCATGAGTTGATTATTTGTTGTGTCCCATGCTTCAAAACCGGGTCGGTTCAAGAGTGCGAGGTTTTGTTCGAGCACAAGTATCCCATCTTACTTTGTCCGAAATGTACATTTTCATAGACCTTGACCACAACAGAGATAGTTGTTACCATCAAGTCTATGGTTTGTATAAGAAGAGGAGTTGTCATACTCCCGATCAGTGACCGAATTCTGTTGAGAGTCTCTTGAGGTTGAAGTAATGTCGGATGTGGAAGACATTCTTGAAATATGAGTTTTGGCTGTGGAAAAATTAGAACACAAATGGCTCGATACCATGAAGAGAGTTTGAGAATGTGTTAACACAAGAGTAAACTTCAACTTAGTTTATTCATTGATATGAGAGGTGTATAAATAGATACAATTGAGAGAGAGACTAGCTAGCTAGCTTGGGCGGCCACTTGAGTATGTAGATGTGGGTGCAAGCATGCAAAAGTAAAAGTAAAAGCTATGTCTATGACATAAAGTAAACTAGAGTTTGACATATTAATTGTTTATATGTATCACAATTAATATGTCTTTTACAAATAAATAAAGTGTACAAATAATATAATACACGAAATAGAGACTGCTGAACATGTCCCTCAGCAGAGGCATAAGAGCACCCTGCTGAGGCTGCACCCTGCTGAGGTAATATTTCCACAACAGGCCTTGGCAGATTTTTTAGCGGAAGGGATCTCCATCCAGCTCGATCAAGAGAAGCAGAGTCTAGAAGAGAAATGGACTCTCCAAGTCGATGGGGCATCGAGCAAGGAAGGGGCAGGAGCAGGGCTCCTTCTGGTAAGCCCGAAAGGCGAAGAATTCCCATACGCCCTTCGATTCGACTTTAAGCAACGAACAACGAGGCCGAGTATGAAGCCATGATAACTGGGCTGAAGCTTGCTCTAAAGCTGGGTGTCGAGGATTTGTTGGTGTATAGCTATTCGCAATTGGTAGTAAATCATGTGAAAGGGGAGTATGAGGCTAAGGAAGAAACTATGAAGAATTACTTAGCAGTTGTCCAGGGTCTCATACCTAAGTTCAAGACAGTTCAATTGAGCAGATTCTCGCATGATCGAACAAAAGGGCCGATGCCCTCTCAAAGCTTGCATTGAACTTCAGGTCGAGTAAGAAGGTTCTAGTCGAGTTATTGACCGATAGGAGTTACATCGAGATGGAGGCCCAGCCGATCACTCAGCAGGCCACGTGGATGGACTCGATCGCTCTTTACCTCAAAGACGGAATACTACCATCCGATAAGATACAAGCCAGGAAAATTCGACTCCAATCGGCTCGATATGCGTTCTTCGACGACATCCTCTATCGGAAATCTTTTGTGAGCCCGTGGTTGAGATGTGTTTCGGAAAGTGAAGGCGAATACCTCTTAGAAGAAATTCACAGAGAAGCCTGTGGGAATCACTGTGGGGCCCGAATGTTAGCCCGAAAATGCAAGTTAGCTGGGTATTTTTGGCCGTCGATGCAACGAGATGCGAATAAACTTGTCCAGAAATGCAACTCTTGTCATATTCATGATAATATTTCTCATCAACAAGCACAAGACATGAATGTCATTTCGTCAGCATGGCCTTTTGATCAGTGGGGAGTCGACATTGTCGGACCTCTACCCCGAGCCCCGGGAAATCTTAAATTCGTGGTCGTTGCAGTTGACTACTTCACGAAATAGGTAGAAGCTAAGGCTTTGCCCGATATCCGAGCTGCAACCATCAAAAAATTTCTGTGGGTCGATATTCTATGCAGGTATGGAATTCCGAAGGCTCTGATCTCGGACAATGGTACCCAGTTCGAAGATCAAAAAGTTAGAGAATGGTGCAGCGAATACCATATCGACCAGCGATTCACTTCAGTGGCTCACCTGCAGGCAAACGGTCAAGTTGAGCAAACTAATCGACAGATCAAGCTTGGGTTAAAGAAAAGACTAGAGGCAGAAGGTCGAGATTGGGCAATGCAACTTCCGAGCATCCTATGGTCATATAGGACAGCTCCTAATTCATCAACAGGAGAAACTCCTTTCTCTTTAGTGTATGGATGCGAAGCGGTGATACCCGCCGAGATCGGAATTCCCTCTCCTCGAGTTCTGGCTTACAATGTTGAGACAAATGATCCCGAACTCCGACAGGAAAGAGATAATGTCGAGGAGCGCAGAGAGATAGCCTCAGCCAGAATGGCAAGGTATAAGCAGAAAATTTCTCAGTAATACAACTCAAAGGTCAGACATAGATACTTCAAAGTCGGAGATCTAGTTCTGAGGAAGAACGAAGCGAGTCGACAAGAAGCAGTCGGAAAGTTAGCGCCGAATTGGGAAGGCCCATATCAGATCTTGAAAGTTCACCCCAAAGGGTCATATCAACTTGGGCGAGCAGATGGAACCACGGTTCCTCGACATTGGCATGCCAACAATCTGAGAAAGTATTATGTTTGAGATAAGCTTTACTTTGATGAACTTTTGTTTACCTTTCAGTTTTAAGTCTTGTAATAAGTCCATGAGACAATTTTATGAGTATTCTAATAAACTTCGGCTTTCTCGAGATGTTTCCTATGTTTGTTAGGATTTATAGCCAATACAAGTCCAATGTGATAAAAAAAAAATGTTAAGGCGAAACAGTTGTCAACGAGAAGAGAGATCCGCAGGTCGGATATCTCAATAAAGCCAAAAGCAAAGTTAGCCTATGGGCAACAAATGCAAAGGCTCAAAGACGGTTCGCAGGGTCGGGCCACAGGTCCAAGCTTAAAGCCGAACGAGCCAAAGTGGTGAACGAGGCTAAAGCAAAGGACGGTTCGCATGGTCGGGCCACATGTCCCAGTCGAAAGCCGAATGAGCCTAAGAGGCGAAAGAGGCCTGGACAAAGGACGGTTCGCATAGTCGGGCCACCTGTCCCAGTCGATAGTCGAAAAAGCCTAAGTGGGAAAAAAGACCAAGACCAGGGACAGTTTACATCGAAGTGCTTAGCCTAAGGCCAAATAAGCCTAAGTGGCAAAAAGATAAGGCAAGCGAGTCGACCTCAAGTGCAGTAAGAACCAAAGGTTCATAATACACTTGAGGGGCAACACGATATCAACGAATAGCGAGTATCGAATAGAGCCAAAGGCTCGACAGGAAAAAGACTACAACATATCAAGAGGACAAGCAAAGCAACAAGAAAGAAAAGAAAAATCAAATTACAAAAGCAAGTCAAATTCAAAGTGTCAAATTCAAAGTAAAGTTATTACAGAACAAGGCCAGATCGAAAAGACCATCCAAAGTCAAAATAAATGTTATCACAGATCCAAGTTCAGAATAATAAATCGACAAAAGAAAGATTTTGAAGATAAACGGTCAAGGGTCGGCCTCCGGAGTCGGCTCAGAGATGGCAGGGGTCGGATCGACTGCGGTCGGATCAAGATCAGGAGCAGGGGCAGAAGTGGAGGGGCCATACTTGATGGCCAAAGACTCTCCCTGCTGGAACTCTTCCATGTACCGATCGTATAGTTCCTCCGAGTCAGGATTGTAAAATATCGGCGTTGCGAGGGTCGACACATCGAATCCCGAGATGACGGCCTTCACTTGATCCACTGCCAGAGTATAGCCACCCATCATCGAGGCGCGCATGATCACCTCCAGATCAGCGTCAAGGTTAGCTGATTTTCGATACTCTGCAATCGCATCAGTTGCTGCCGACTCGAGTCGCGCGCGCGCCTGATCCAACTCAGCTCGTAGCGCATCTCTGTCTTCCCGAGCCGTCGAAGCATCTTTTAATGCAGCCTTGTGCCACCCTTGTACCTTCTCATAATCTTGGGCCAGCTTGAGCAGCTCAATACCTTGATCGTGCCTCTCACCCCGCAGTCGAGTCAGCTCCTTCTCGGCAGTTATCAGTTTTGCCTCAGCCGCCACCAGCTTATCTTGCAACTTTTGGCACTCGGCAACCGACTCACGCTTTAACGTCTCAAACTGAATATCCATGGCAGAGATGGCGGCCTTCTTGGCAACGAGATCCTGCAACAGCTTGCCATTTTCTTTACGCAGATCATCCGCCGACTCTCCCGTCCTGGCCAGCCGTTGGGCAGCTTCTCGGTTGATAATGGTTCTCTACAAAAGATAAAGAAAAGTCAGGGAATGGACAAGGCATGGGCCTCGAGAAAAATTAGCAATTAAAAGAAGACCGTATAATCGACTTACGAGGCGATTCAACTTCCGTAGGGCATGACCCAGAGCCTTATCATCTGCACCAGGATAGTCATCAGCGACCCAATCCACATCGACTGCAGGCTCGGTAAAGGTTTCGGCAACCTTTTTCTTCTTCGACTGACGGTGCTGTTCCCTTACCAGCTCCATAACTGTTGGTCTCTTCTTTGTCGATGGCACTTGTTCCTCGACATCGACCTCAACGGCCGGGGTCAGATCGACAAGCTCCTCCTCGTCCTCATCTCGAAGAGAGCCAAAACGAACTGTCAAACTACTGGTAGCCGGAGGTAGTTCAGTCGATCCAGCAGGGACAGACGACTCGACTGCAGCAGGAACTATTTCAGGAGGAGCGGCACCTCCCTCTCGGGAAGAAGAAGGCGCCCTGACTTCAGGCACAACCAATTCAGAGGTAGCCCGACCCCCGGTAGATGGAGCAGCCACGACTGCCGACCCAGGAATGCGTGTGGGATCGGTAACTTTGGTGAACCTGCCCACTGCAAAAAATGAAGGGAAAAAGTTAGTTTATAATCAACAAACGACAAGTCGCCAAACTCGACAAACAACAGAAGTAAACAAATAAGAAAGTTTCCTACGGTTCTCGTGATCTTGGCGATGAAGGCCGACGTAGGAGATCGGCCCCGCTTCCTCTAGATGGGCCAGATCGTACAGGAGACTTAAATCTCGAGTGACCACCTCGAAATTATGTCTGCCCAGTGTTCGAACTTCCTCTGGAATAGGGGTATTCCCCCACTTGTCTTTCTTTGAGCCTCTCGACCTCCACTGGCCTATGTAAGGGTTGTCCAGGCCATGTCGAAGAAAAAAGAATCGAGGCTTCCACTCCCCGTGAGAAGAAGACCCTTTGGTCACGAACTCATGTCGGTTCGCCCTTCTCTGAAAAGTATACCACAGCTTGTCCGGTGTGGAAGAGATCTGGTAGTAGTATCGAAACAGAGGTGTCGAGAAGCAGACCCCAGCCACTCGACAAGCGAGGATGAACCCCATCATGGTCCTAACGGCATTCGGGGCGATTTGGGAGATGCTGATCTCGTAGTGTTCGAGGATCGCGAGAACAGCCGGGCAAAGTGGAAATCTCAACCCACTTGCAAGTTGATTCTCATAGACGGCGCAGAATCCCTCTGGGGGCTCGTCGGCAAATTTATGAAGGCCGGATGGAAGACGAACTTCAAACGGAGGATTGACGATATTGTACTTGTGGCAAAGCCTAGTGACCTCCTCAGAAGAAATCGAACTGAGGCATCCTTTGGCACCCTTCCCATCCATCCTAGTCACTAATTTCTTGGGCTGATGGGGCACATGAGGGGGGGAAGCCGTAGACTACTTGAGTCTGCCGGGAAGATGACCAGAAGTAATAGGTGCCGGAGATTGGCTGTGAACTGGCGTTTCACCACCCCTATCCGATTCAGTAGCACTACTACTATGGGACATGGGTAATTTAAAGAACAAAATGGAGAACGCTAAGAAAAAGAAAGAAGCTTACTTGGTGTTTGAAATTGGAGTTTCTGGGAAGAAAGTGACGAGTGGACTCTGCTGCAATCTCCTCTCCTTTATATGCTTGCAAGAAATACGCAAATGATTTGAAAAGACAGGGGATAATGGGGAGTTATAACCCCTGGAAATCGTGATAATCAAGGCGATGACGCGTTTTGCGGGATACGAAGCGTCTATGAGCCAGGATATCGCGCCACGTGGCTGTAGACGGTTAGGGTTGTGAAAAGGCGGGCTTTCTCCTGCCCAAAAGAAAACCCGACTCGAAGACGACTCGTGATGAGACTCGACCTCGGACAGCGGAGTCGCCTCTCTCAAGTCCTGGGGCTTATGGCGATACCGGTTTCACTCCCTCCACGTGTCGCTATCGATTGGTCATAAAACAATATCATGGATAAAACACCAAGATAACCGTGTCGATGCCCAGGCTCGAGGTTAAGGCCATCTAGTGGAAGCTAGGCTACGACGATCGACTATCGACATGTGAGCAGTGTGAGACGACAAGTCCATAAGGACAGAGTCCACACCAGCTAGCAGTGTAGGATGATGAGTCTAGAGTCGATCACCGCAGGTCGGAAGTGTCAACATCGAGGGCGAGTCACTTTGACTATCAAGCCCATTGCGGTAGCTTGGGCAAGGGTTTAAGGCCCATTAAAGGGTAAGTTTGACAATAACATAAGCCGACTTAACCTTAGGGTTTAGGCAAGTGTTGTCATTATAAATACCCCAATCCAGGAACTACGTAAGGCTTGATTCCTGGAATATAACAGGATACGTAGGCAATCTAAGATATAGTCTTAGACTCAGCCGCAATACAAAAAATCCATCACCACGTTTCTTTTGGGCATTAGGGTTCTTGCGTATTCTTCATTAGATTCATATTAGGACCCGGATTGTTAAGGTGACATAATCTGTCATCGTCAATCTGTTATTGCAACAATTGGTATCCAAGCCAATGACTATGCAATGGCTGAAGGGTCTCGATCGAAAGCAATTGAAAATTCACACAAAGCTCAATCGAATTAATTTTAATATATGATGAGATAATGAGGTTCAGAGATCGACGAAACCATGAAGTTCGGAGTAGAAATTTCCAGGAATTTCACTGAGATGCGAGACTAGACATCATCAATCCATCATTTCCTTGAATTGCATTTTTTTCTATATTTTGTTAGGGAACGACATTCTAGATGAAGATGCTGATACTTGGGAAAGTGAGCCTCCTGTGTCAAGTTACCCACCTGTTAATATTCAAAAAGCTATCTAGTATGATAAATTCAGTCATTCAGTGAATCAGTATAATATCTGCGCTAGGTGTTCATGGAATTCTTATAGCAGGTTGGCCTAAGAAGTTGATATTACTCATGATACCTTCGTTGTTTCAAGTTTCATTTGAATATGTTCACCTTACTCCAGAATATGAGCAAAGGAAAGGAACTTGGGACACGTCCACCTATGGATATGTTTGTCTCATTACTTCCCACACCTTCTACAAGTAGGCACAATACGGTGAGATCGGAATATGATACGTATGAGATTAGGCCACCCGGGATTGGTTTTCCTCCGTTTGACGGTATTGGGGCTCGTGATTGGGGTGATAAAATGTGAGATATTTATTCATAAACCAGACACCAAAAGAAAACAAGGTGGGATTAGCTGAATTGTATGTGTAAGGATGAGCAGAATCCTTGTTTGCTGTGTGGAAATCGGTGTATCCTACAACTTGTGTAGGAGATTTTGTAATACATCTCTAGATGATATGATGTATGAATTCCACAAGCTTACTCAGTTAGGAACAGTGGATGATTATCAATCAAGATCTGAGGATTTTTGTTCTTTAAAAGCCTACAGAAATCCTGAATTGACTGATGAGTTGTTTGTAGCAGGTTTCATTGGGGGTCTTAAGAAGGAAATTAGGCAAATATATAGTATGTTGGATGGATCCTAGAAAAACCAATAAGGACCTTGAGATTGCTAGAGCTCAAGAAGCTACGGCAAATTCCATCTTGATTAAGGCTAGAGGAGTGGTCAAACCTGTTGTAGCCAGATCGATCTACTTTTGTTCCATCCAAGTCAACTGAGCCGGTCTTATTATCAGAAGTTCCCAGTGGTAAGATATCTATTACAGCTCAACTCCAAGAAAAGAAGAATAAGGGGGCTCAGTTTCCGTTGTGATGGGAAATTCACCTCAGGTCATAAGTGTAAAGATATGCAACTCAATTAGTATTGATAAAGATGAATTCTTTGATGAAATAAAGAACCACATATGTTCAAGATGAGGCACCATCGTTGAACTATTTATGAGAACGGCTCATTTTGATGACAAATGTGGAGTATGTTTTAAGGATAGTGTAGAAGACATTAGACATGAGGATGAGGATGTGATATCATTTAGTTGCACCTTAGAGATTATATGATTTTCCAAAGCAATATTGTAGATGTGTTTGGTCGTTGGACGTGCCTATAGTTTTTCTTTTGGTCTTGTGATTTTTTCGTTGAGTTTTTTTTTTGAGTGGAATTTCGTTGAGTTTTTAGTTTTTCATTACATGTTATCTTACACATTTGATAACAATTTCGCAGGGGATGGTGAATTCATTGCATACCATACTGAAAATCGGTACATTCACAACTATCCAAATTACAAGACTGAAGATCTTGCTAAGGTTGATTGTTGCATAAGCCAGAAGAACCTGCTTCAATTTCGTAGGGGATTGTGAGTTCAAGTTTGTTAAATGGGATGATGTTGTGTTTTGATGCTTGAGTGGTGTAGGTGTTTTAAAATAACTTTGTCATTTAGTATTACATTTGATTTGGCTAGTTCTTTTGAGGTTGAACTCGTCTTGCTTAGATGATTCAGTGTTTGCAACCATCATGTTAATGTTTTTTGAATAATATCTGTCATTTCTTTTAGTGTTTTTGTATCAATATTTGTGTTTTTTTTTTTTTTTTTTTTTTTGAGAAGAAATATTTGTGGTTTTTTTAAGTAAATGTAATTCAATAATGGTAATTGACAATTTAATGCAAAATCATTGTAGTGTTGCAGCAAATTTATGAGGGATTAATAATTAATAGTGATGATAAGTTTATCATTATTAAATTAACTTTCAATGACACTGTATTTAATAATGACAAGTAAATATTGGTGGTAAAAAGACTTATGGTGACCGAAATAGTGATATTCTAGTGACGGGTATATTGTTAGTATTATTATTTTTAATGACGGGAGATCGAAGCAACAATGATGAAAATAATCTTCATTAACATGAACATTTAGTGAGAGTATAATATCGTCATTATTATATAACAACAATGATGACAGTACACCTTACCGTCATTATTTACTTTTAGCTAGGACGGCAGTAGTGACGGGCCATGACGGGAAATTTCCAGTCATTAAACATCTTCAATGACAGGATATTGACTTTTAATGACCGTTTTTCCCGTCGTTAAAAATCAATTTTCTAGTAGTGTTAGGAATTGATGAAGTGTAGAAAATCGTGTATTAGGGTTTTGTAATACGTTCTAATTGTTACCCTTTGGTCTTATAACATTAATTAAACCTTAACAAGTTTCGATTGAGCTTCCGATTCGTTTAGTTTCGGCACCGAATGTATTCTTAAAGGGAGTTGAAGTTAAAATCCGTCGGAAGAGCATGAAAGGGCTTGTGCTTTGATGAACTAGAGTTCATCAATGTCTGTGTAATTGTTAGGTCTTGTCCGTATCTAGTGGTCTAGGAAAGAGAGTAGTGTATGTGAGGGAACTTACTTAAAAATACTTAGGTAGCTAGTTAATACACAATAAAGTTACATACGTGGTAGTAAAAGATAAAACGTCACCTATTCTCGGTTAGGCACCAAGTCATATCGGCGACGTGATACGTTCATAAATGTGAACAACTCTACTGGCTCAAAAGGCCGAAGGGTAGTGGAGGAAATTCATCGAACGTATATGCATACCAAGGAGATCCCGGGACTATCGGTGCTATTCACCGTAGTTGGCAAGTATATCTCGTGATGGATACACATCATGCATAGTGCCCTTGAGTGATGACGTAACCAAATAAGTTAAGCTAGAAACGTATAGTCATGACATGTTGATGGACATGGAGTGAACCCTAGATTGAGTCGATCTCTCATAAAGATAACATAATAATAATAAAAAGAACCTTTTGTTATAGAACTTAGTAATTCGTTAGTTTTTACTAAGTACTTTGTACTTACCTCATTTGCATTGTCTTTTGTATGCATTACGGGGTGAGAAGACGAACAGGTTGACCAAGAGTAGTTGACAGCTTGATGATGTTGCTGCCTTGAAGGTGCTTTTAGTTTATTTTCTTTTTCGTAAAGTTTGTACTAGACTTGTTGTTCTTTTACTCTTAGACTTTTGTAAGTTATATTTGTACTTTTAAAAGCTCGTATTGTGTAATTCTTTGGGTTTTTTGTCATTGTAATTTAACTATCCATCTTTAGTATGGTTAATTTTCATTCTTAGTAGCATTTATGTTTTTACCCGAATCTTTTTAGCTTCCGTTTGCTTTTATTTAATACAACGACGGAGAGACTTGTGTATAATATTATATTTATTTAATGCTATACGCGCCGAACGATTCTCTTCCGGATAAGGGCTCGGTATCCGGGAGCGGGACGTTACAACACTCCTCGCTTGTAACCGTCGAGCATTAACTCCTGTTGCCTGATCAAGCGGGCTTGGTCCGAGCTGACGGAGTGCGAGTTGGTGGGCGAGTAGATCGTCCCCTAGTGCTTCGTGCCGGCATATCTAGTTTATATGTTTGTTGTTGATAAACAATTATATTTTATAAATTTGTAGTATATTGAAAGCCAAACATTTTTTTTAACCACATAAGGGTTTAATACAAATTTTATAAAGTTTTTATGTACTACATACATCACTTAGTGCGGTTATGCAAATTTACTAGAATTTTACGTACATCATGGTCATCATCTAATACTAATTTTTATTCTATATATATTTTAACATGTGTTGCTGATAAGTCGTGTCCTTAAATTTTGATATCAGGCGTTTCGCCATGTCCGTATTGTGCGACTTGTTTGTCTCTGTGCTACATAAGTGTGAATTACTAACAAAAAATCTTGAGCCCCAACCCAAAAGACTTTCATTGTCTCGTCTTTAGAGTTTTGTGGAGGTCAGGTTTGCAAAGACTGCTACACCTTTTTAGCTTGAGAAAATCGATACACAATATCGAACTCTGATACCCAACGCAAAGACAAGGTAATACTACACTATGTATGTACATATATCTATAAAATAGGTGTAATACCATGAATCAACATTTATATGTTACATCATTTCAATCGTATGACACGCCATAAATGACACATTCAATTTCACCTACCCACTAGCAGTAACCACCAACAACATAATAGTAAGCTGGAATTCTTTTGGTACAAAATAACCTCAATGACATCTTAGTTATCCATTGCGACTTTTGAGAAGTCTAACCCACGAG
This sequence comes from Gentiana macrophylla, assembly GCA_026214975.1. Taxonomy (NCBI): domain Eukaryota; kingdom Viridiplantae; phylum Streptophyta; class Magnoliopsida; order Gentianales; family Gentianaceae; genus Gentiana; species Gentiana macrophylla. Next base: position 15,722 of record JAOBSW010000245.1, read on the forward strand.
ACCCGATTGCATCGCCCCAATGCTATCGCTAACAGCGTTGCGGTGGGACCTATACCCGAACATGTGCCTTTCGAATTCATGAAACTGTAGACGGTTGTCACTATACTATGCATGTACATATATCTATAAAATAAGTCTAATACCATGAATAAAAATTATACGTAACATCATTTCAATCAAATGGCACATCATAAATGAAATACATAATTTTACACAAAATAACCTTAATGACATCTTAATATCATATCCATTGCGATCATAAGTGTACCCCAAGAGACCACAGACCTTGCCCATGGCTATATCGCTAGCAATCGCTACGGTGGTACTATACCCGAACATGTGTCTTTTCGAATTCATTCAATTGTACACGGTTGTCAATCCATTTTTCGTCCCTGCTCAAATTATATCATCTTTAGATGCGTACATTTTCTCTTAAAGAAAGCTGTTATTTAATAAGAAAACAAAAGTAAAATGTTCCTTACAAATGACATATCATGACCCTCTCCTATACAATTGCGTGAAACAACATAACACTGCCTCTTTTATGAACTGTCATAGCGCGAAAGATGCTCTGGTCTCATACAACCTTTGACGGATTGTTCATATATGGAGATCTAAGTCTTTAAGACCGACCATGACAATTTGAAACTCGGGCACTATATATCTCGTATAGGCCCGGGATATCTTTCAGATTCTCTTAGTGCTAACTCGACTCCTTATGAATGGGAGCTGTCTTAGCCATACCTGAGGCATTCGGCATGCTCTAAGGCTTGTGGTGAGTAGGTAAAACACATTATCTATCTTCTTGCAACCGTTACAGGTCACACGCAACCTTATTGTTACACTGGCGTTAATAATGAAGGAGTTCAACTTCCATTAACTCCACTATCAGTCGTACGATGTAAGACCCCCTGAGTCACCCTACGATGACCGCCATGAATACCTTATATTTTCCAAATGATCTGCCACTATAAGGAAAATAGGATTTATGGGCGATTCAGAATGCAAACAAATATATAGAGCGATAATGTAAGACACGTTGATCATAATATAAATTCGACATAATTAAAAGGAGGAATGAGGGAGAAGGACAGAAATATTTCATCAATTGAGTAGAAGACAGCTTTTTTGAAACTTTTGCATAAAGGACAAAACTATTTATTCACTATCGAAATTCACTTGTGTTCGAAATTCTTTATTTAAATTCTTTGCCGAAATTCATCGTCGAAATTCACTAATTTTCAAAATTCATTGTCGAGATTCATCGATTTTAGGGATTCATTGTCAAAATTCATCATCGAAATTCACTTTGATTTTGGGATTACTAGGAAGATTCATTTGGTTTTAGGATTCATTTGTTTGTCTTTTTCGCTTATAAAAATTATGCGATTGTCCTTCTCCTATAAAAATATGTAGTTGTCGCATTGTTACTTAAAAATATTCAGATTGTGTCCTTATCCCTAATTTTCCATAATTAAAAATGCAAAAATGCGTTGCGACACTCGGTATGATATATATGTTATGATAGCAACATCGCATCGATTAGAGAATAAAATGCTGGAATGCATTAGAAAATATGGAAAATTAGGGATAAGGACACAATCTGAATATTTTTAAGTAACATGTTAACTACATATTTTTTATAGGAGAAAAACAATCTGCATAATTTTATAGCGAGAAGGACAAACGATGAATCTCGAAAATCGATGAATCTTCTCGATGAATCCCGAAATCGATGAATTTCGACGATGAATTTTGACAATGAATCCGAAAATCGATGAATCTCGACAATGAATTTTGAAAATTAGTAATTTCGACGATGAGTTTCGGCGATGAATTTCAACACAAGTGAATTTCGACGGTGAATAAATAGTTTTGTCCTTTATGTAAAAGTTTCAAAAAACTGTCCTTTTACTCAATTGATGAAATATTTTTGTCATTCTCCCTCATTCCCCCTAGAAAATAATAACATTTACCACAAGCAATAAAAAAAAACCTGTATTGTATTAAAAGTCCTTCGTTGAGCGTAACAAGCATAGGTGTGGATGGTGAAGTATATTTGCAATTTGTAATGTCAACTTTGCTTAGTTTTATTTGGAAATTCAGGCAACATGGCACTATATTAGTATTGTTATACACGGGCAAGAACGGAGCAAGAATTTTAATTTAGGACGGGCAGAGACGGAGCAATGTTGTGGGCTGGCCGCGGTGGAGCGATTTATGGCATCTTACATATGATACTGGACTACAAATACAATTAATATTTCATAACTCTTTTTCATTTATAAATAATGACGGATCCAGGAAAATTATTCAGCGGGGACCAAAAATGTTGTTAAAAATAAAAACAAGGGAATGAGGAGAATAATGAAATATTTCATCAATTGAGTAGAATGACGCTTTTTGAAACTTTTGCATAAAGACAAAACTATTTATTCATTGTCGAAATTCACTTGTGTTCGATATTCATTTATTTAAATTCACCGATTTAAATTCAATGTCTAAATTCACTAATTTTCAAAATTCATAAATTTAAATTCACTAATTTTCGGGATTCATTTGTCGAAATTCATTTTATTAAATTCATTTGATTTGGGATTCATTGAGGAGATTCACCGATTTTGGGATTATTTCATTCTTCTCGCATATATAAAATTACGCGATTGTCTTCTCCTATAAAAATATGTAAATTTGTCTTTATTCTTAAAAATATTTCATATTGTGTTTTTATCCCTAATTTTCCATAAAAACAATATTAACGCGATCCATAATTTTTTTTTTCTATAGGTAAAACTAAACATTTTCTTTATTTTAGCGGGATCATGGATCCCGTTATGATACCTATAGATCGGCCTCTGTTTATTAACGCGATTTATATTATTAGTATATATATTCATTTTATGTTCAAGTTTTCACATGTCCATTCCTGTCAAAGGAATAATCAATAATCTCTTAGCAATTCTTCCATAATGAGCATCTTACGGACATGGTTTTAAACTAGAAAAAAAAAAAAAAAAAAAAATCTATTCCTCAAATCGTAAATACAAAATATATAATAAATATATATCAGGATAAATGATTTAAAAATATATTAAATTATTATTGTTGTAACACAACCGTTATTGTTTTACCATGTCAAAAAAAAAGTGTTTTAAGGTTATAATACTCTGTATATATAGATCTAGAGATACTTTGCACTCCCTCCGTTTAAATTATCTGAGACCGTTGTCAAAACCACTTATATTAAAAAAGTGAGTTAATGCATTGAATTTAAAATGAAATGACTAAAAAGTTCTTGAAAATAATTAATGTGACATTCTTTTTTATTTATCATATTATAATAAATAAGGATAATTAAAACAATGAAAAGTACAATAAATATTGTATTGGAAATATAATTGCCTCAGATAAAATAGAATAAATGATTTTGACAACTGATTCAGATAAATTAAAACGGAGGAAGTATATTCATGTGCTAATAATTTGAACTCATGATCCAAGAGAAAATAATCAACCCACCAAATACTACTAACAACTATAATTAAAGGACATTTTTGCTACCACCATTACCCCTGAAAGAAGAAAAAAAAATGTCTGAATCTACAACACCACACATCTTGATCTTTCCATTCCCTGCACAAGGACACATGCTTTCTCTTCTTGATTTAGCTCATCAACTATCTCTTCGTTCCCTTTCCATAACCATATTAATCACCCCAAAAAACATCCCTATTTTGACCCATTACTCTCCACCCACCCTACCATTCAAACTCTCATCTTACCCTTTCCTACCCACCACCACCCCCACCCGGGATTTTTTTCCCATGGTGTTGAAAATGTCAAAGATCTACCACATTCCGGATTCCCGGACATGATGTTTGCTCTTGGGAAACTCTATGACCCGCTCTTGGAATGGTTTGAGAGCCACCCTTCTCCGCCAACCGTCGTGGTGTATGACATGTTCGTGGGGTGGACCCAATCCCTCTGCCGCGGGCGGGTATGTTTTTTCTCCTTGCGGTGGGATGTTTATGTCAATACTTGATACTCTTTGGCGCGACAGACCAAAATTGGTTGAGGGTAATAAAATGAAATGATTACTTTTCCCAAAGTTCCGAAAAGTCCATCTTACCCTTGGTGGCAAATAGCTCCTACTTATAGAAGGTTTGCAGAAAACGAGGAGAACCCTATCTTCAAATTTGTTGAGAGTGTTTTTGAAGGGAATTTATCGAGTGATGGACTGATTTTAAATGCATTTGGTGAGATGGAAGATGTTTACTTGACGTATTTAAAGGAGGAGATTTTGGGGCATGAAAGGGTTTGGGCTGTGGGGCCCTTGTTGCCTCCGGGTGATGACATGGCAGGTCAAAGGGGTGGGTCCAGTTCAATATTCGGCGATGAAGTTTGTAAATGGCTTGACAAATGTGAGGATCGTTATGTGGTGTACGTGTGTTTTGGGAGTCAAGCTGTGTTGACTAATGAACAAATTGAGGCTTTGACAAAAGCACTACAAAGAAGTGGAGTGAAGTTTGTATTGATTACTAAGAGTGCCACCAAAGGACACGTGCAGGGTGAGAAATATGGTTCAATCCCATCTGGGTTCGAAGAACTTGTTGCTGGTAGAGGACTCTTGATTAATGGGTGGGCTCCACAAGTTTCAATCTTAAAGCATCCAGCTGTGGGTGCATTCTTGTTTCATTGTGGATGGAACGCTGTTCTTGAAAACATACAATTAGCTGGGGTTCTAATGCTAGTATGGCCTATGTTTGCTGATCACTATGCAAATGCAACTTTGCTTGTTGACGAGTCGAAGATAGGCGTGAGAGTTTGTGAGGGCTTAGAGACGGTTCCAGACTCGGAAGACGTGGCTAGGTTGTTAATTAAAACAATTGGTGAGCTTGATCAGGAGAAGATGAGAGGTGTGGAGCTTCATAAAAGTTCATTGGCTGGAATTACAGAAGGCGGGAGCTCATTTGAGGATTTGAATAATTTGGTAGCACATTTAATTCTCTGAACAAGGGTCGACTTTCTGTAATAAGAAATAATTTGAATCTTTAGTGTCAAAGAAATTACGTTGAGACCCCGTTTGTCTATGAGCCATTCTCATAATAAATAGTGTAAGATTTGATGTGTCATTTTATTACGGACATTGCATTATTCTGCTTGTTTAGTTAGTAAACGTGTCAAGAATTGTGTGTTGCTTGGAATAAAGATGTGTAATTTAGTTTTTTAATATTGTGATTTGTAACTTTGTACTCGTGTTTATTTTGAATTTTAATAATATTTGATCCTTTTGGGGGGGCCAAAATAAAAAAGTTTATTGGATTGGACCGTAGAACCATGCTACATTACGATGTTTTGTAGGGGGTGATACGATTTTGTATAACATTATTTACGATAAATGGGCCTTTAATTCAATTATATTTGGTTCTCTTCAACTCAATTACAACCTGATTCGAAGATTCTCAAATGCAACATGTTCCGGCTGATTTGATGTTGTTTCAAACCAATTTCAATATCAATTCGAAGAGTTCACCAAATTCTTAAGTTTCGACTCGTTTTAAACATTCTTAGAACCAATTTATTCAATTTTAGTCAGAAGTTTTCTCGAATTTTTGAACGAACATAATAGTTTATTTTTGCATCAGTTTATTTTATAACACTTCAATACTCTCAACATCACTTATTTTGTTTGACACTAAAGATTCAAATTATTTCATATTACATTAAGTTGACCCTTGTTTGGAAAAATGTGCGACCAAATTATCAATCCCTTAAATGAGCTCCCGCCTTCTCCAATCGCAGCCAATGAAGCATTATGTAGCTCAATACCCTTTCTTTTCTCCTGATCACTCTCGCCAATTATTTTGCTAACAACACGGCCAACTCTTCTGAATCCGGCACCATCTCTAAACCTTCACAGACTCACTCCTATCTTCAACTCATCCACAATTAGAGTTGCATTTGCATAGTGATCAGCAAACACGGGCCATACTAGCATTGGAGCTGTTGGAGAAAAAGCCCTTTTTGAAGGGTTGAATAGTCAACTTTAGCGCGATTTACGGATAGACTCCGATGTATGTCATCGAGAGTTAATGATATCATTAAATACTCCATACGGAGGAGTTGATGATGGGCTTTTGAATCACTCGATTCGGATATCGGGTGAACGAGAAATTAATGCCAAAGTTGGTTGAAAATGTGTTGGAGATAAGAGTTGTTGGAGTACCTCAACTTAATATCCCACATTGGAAAGATGGGAGACTTGAGCTCCATATATATAAGGGCTAGTGTATGCTGCTTATAAATGTGCCTTTTAGGGGCAAGGCACTTTTGTATGCAGAGGAGGAGGATTTAGATTATTCCACACACTTGCGGCACGCCGCCGCCGCCGTCCGTCCGGCTCGGCTCGTGCTTGAGCTCGGTTCGGTTCGGGTGTTACTATTAATTTTTTGGACAAATTTCTTTATGAAATTAACCATTAAATTAATTTTGGAATGCGATTGTGTCATTCGACCAATCAGAATTCATTGAGTCGTTCGACCAATCAGAATTCAGACGACACATCATCCGACCAATCAGATGAGTGGAATAATTCGAAATTAGCTTAATTAATTTCAGAATTTCTAAATAAAATTAAGCATAATTTCGAAATTAGTAACTTTTCCAAGGGGAAAAGTTTTGTGACGTGTTCCGGCCAATCAGATTTAAGCATTGGCTCCTCCTCTCCACTATATAAACAACCCCATTGATGAAAGTTTATTCATTCAGTTTTTTCTCTTGTCTTTTCCACCATAAAAGAGAGTGTCATATAGATCTAGTCATTCATGTAGATCTAGATTTTGAGTCGAAGAGAAGTCGGAGCGCTCTGTAAGTTCGTCGGAGCTCGGATTTTTGAAGTGCCTCTAAATCCGAGACGTGAAGCCGTTGTATCTTGGGAGACAGTTGCTACTACCGTGGGCACCATACCGGAGCAATTTGTCTTAAGGAAAAGAGTAACTACTCGCCTCGGTTTGATCTCTACAGCCCTTTGTTTTATGCATCGTACTATTTATTGTTTGTTGTTTGAGCTAGATCTGCACGGTAATTGATGTTTTGTTAGATCTAATTGATGAGTATAATCTCCTGTTCGAATATTTATTTTCTACTTTAATATTCCGTAATTTCTTCCGTAAATTACGGATCTGTTCCGTAAATCACTCCACACACGATACACCTATCCCATCAAGCTTAAGACAAATTGATTCGTGTGTTGTGGGATCGTTATGCTGTCAGATCTATTTTCTATTCCGGTTATTACCAATCTGCCTATATTTATATTTATAACTTTGTTTCAGTATCGGTTGATACTTGATACTGATCCTCCTTATTATAACCTTATTGCCTACAATTGTTGACGTATACAACAATGGAAGATATATATAGTTTCCTATGAGCTTGCTGTGTAAATAAGGTTGTATTTTCCTTAATTGAAAGTGTCTTTGGTAGTGCATCGAATTAAGGACGATGGATAAAAATTAATAATAAATAAATTAGTACGAGGGGGAACTAAACTTATTTGGTCGATTATTTTTTGGCTCATAGCAAGTTAAAGAGGAATTAGATGGTTTTATTAGTCCTCTTTTGTTTCCTGATGCAGAATGTCGATTAGGGTTTGAATGGTGATAGTTGATGCCTTAGTCTCGTGCTTCTATTTTCGGAAGATCCTTAATTGCTGCAATTTTTTTGAATAGATACCAATCCGGTTTAATTGTGATTGATATATTGAGATCCTCCGATATCGGTTAAAATCCAGCATGCGAGTTTTGAAATCAATATATTTGTTAATGTAATATATTCTGTGGGTGACTTACCTTTCTTGGATATTGTATGATTTCCTACATATCTATTGTGGTCTAAGAAGTAAGAACAACTTTGTGGGATGACACCGTAGTCTTCTGGAAACCATGTATATATGAACTTTTAGCAACAAGTTATACTCACGATTCTTATTCGTTCAAAAAGACGAAAGTTTTGATACTCTCTATTAGACATGTATGAATAGTTACTCTTGTTATACTCAAGATACTTGCAAAGCATAGGACCAACATTTCTCTTTAGTTATATCCAATCCAAATAGAATTTTGTTTGATACTAAAAAGTAGTTATGACTTGTGTGGTAGATTGAAATAATCAGTTTAATGATGGAGTCGAGGTTCGCGCAGAATGCAAGTCTGATGACCTTTCCATTAGTCATTAAGGGAAAAGGAATTTTTTTTATTTATTTATTTTTTTTTTTTGAATAAGTTAACAACTTTGTTGCCTCGGTATATATGTATCAAGTGCATAAACTTGTAGTAAAATTATGTTGATTTTACTGTTTGATTGATTGATCGATGAATTAGCAATTTTGAATACGTTTTGTGCCTTGATCATTTTAATACAGTTTTGTGTATTGAGCATAAAGTCCATCACATTTACCTTATGTTGGAACCAAACCGGTTATGTCAATTTGTGTCGATCATTGGATACATCAAGGTGAATATAAATGTGACTGTGTCTTATATGACACAATTATACGTGCCTGTTGTAGCACTAGACGTAGCACCAGTGACCGGTTAATCCCATCCCTTAGATGGAGAAATTCGGTGGTGCAACAAACAATGCTTTGAATGATCAAACTGGATTGATCAGTATGTTGACAGTGAAACTGTCTGTTGAGCACAAAGAGATGCTCTGTGAAGAGCCATTGGGATTGGCTTTAAGATCTACTTACATGCTTGAGTAATTTTGCTTGGGACACTATCTTAATCACAAGTGTCTAGTATGTGTTGAAGCCAAGTTGGCTAACTCACCGGTTGACCGGTAGGAAAGAACACAGAACCTCTAGATTCATGCAAGATAGAGGTGATAAAAGTGTTATGTTACTTTATCGAGTATAGCACCAAATATTGTGATATTTAAATGCTAAAAAGCGAAGATAAGGCTCGTGATGCCTTGAGGATTGTCAGAATGAAAGTGAAAATAAACATAGCAAACGGATAAGATGTATTCGTAGGGATTATGATGGTGGATATGATGTATTGTTTCATGAGTCTTGCTAAGGGCCCGGCATCATTCATCAAACAACTACACCATACACACCTCAATCAAGTGTGGTATTGCTACATGCAAGAACCAAACTCTTAAAGAGATGAGGAACGCTATGTTGATAATTAAGTTCGAGTTTACATCTGAACTTGTGGGGGGGGGGGGGAAGATGTCCTCTCAGCAGAATTCATTCTGAACAACATCCCTTCAAAGAAGAAGGGTGCTACCCCATATGAACTGTGGTTTAGCTACAGATTCTTGGAAATGTTGGGGTGTTTGGCTAAGGTAGAAGTACCTAGACCAAAGCGAGTGGATATAGGACCTATAACTATTGATTGTATACCCATTGGATATATTCTCAAGAGTAGTGCCTATTAGTTTCTGGTGCATAAAACCGAAATGATGATGTCATCATAGAGTGTATGAATGTTGTGTTCTTTGAAGCTATATTTCCTTGTAAGGAAAGTGTTAAAGAAGAAGCAAGCATGAGTAAGCGGGCATATGAGTCTGTAAAAGAGAGTGATTCTCAAGATTTTGAGGAATCTCATCGTAGTAAGAGGGCTAGGACTTACTAGTCTTTTGGTCCTGATATTCTGACCTATATGGTAGAAAACGAACTAAGGACATATGCTGAGGCAATGTCTACTACAGAGCTCCTTTCTGGAAAGAGTCTGTAAATAGTGAAATACAATCCATCATGCAAAACCACACTTGGAAGTGGTTGGTCTTCCAACGGGAAATAAACCACTCGAGTGCAAGTGGATCTTCAAGAAAAAGTTAAAGGTTGATGGATTTATTGTAAGGCGTTGTTGATAGCCTAAGGGTATCGACAGAAAGAAGGCCTTGAATTCTTACTCACCAGTTACGAGAATTACTTATATAAGGGTTCTCATCGGTATAGCTGGAGACTATAACCTGGAAATCCATCAAATGGATAGTTATGGTGAGTTGAAGGAAGAGATGTAATTGGAACAACCCGATGGGTTCATAGTTCCAGGCTAAGAGAGTAAGGTGTGTAGACTTGTTAAGTCTCTCTGTGGCTCGAATAATAGCAAGAGAAACGGCATATCAAGTTTGACAATGTCATGTTGTCAAGTGGGTAGGACATATATATGTCTACATTGAGAACACACCTTTGTGATAGTATGTCTATGGCGTGCTAATAATGGGAAGTACTCATGAGAGTATCATGAATACGGAAAGAATGCTGGCAAGGAACCTCAATGTGAAGGACCTGAGAGTTGCAGATGTGAGCACTCCACTTGACCTAAGTATGCACTTAGTCAAGAACAGAGATGAACATGTGCATCAATTGAGATATTTCAAGTGATCGAAAGTCGATGTACATAACCAACCTGCATACCGACTGGACTTAGCATGTTCAAAGTGAAGAAGCGAGTAGGTTCACAAGTAATCCAGATCATAATCATGGGAAAGCCTTAAATAGGTTTTTGAGGTACATGAAGTACACTATGAGTCTAGGATTACGATATATAAGATATCCAACAAGATATTAGAGGATCTTGTGATGCCAGCTGGATATCCGATACTGAAAGATTCGAAGTCCACGGTGGATGCTTATTCACGATTGGTGGTGGTGTTGTGTCTGAAGTCTACAAGACCAACGTGTATAGCTCATTCCACAATGGAAGCTGAGTTTATAGCCTTGTATAAGGTTGGAGTAGGTATTTGAATGGCTCAGGAATTTCCTTGAGGATATTCCATACTAGTGGCTGCTATTAGCATACACTGCGATAGTAAGTTGACTATAGGAAGGGCACATAGTAGTGTGTACAATGGTAAGTCTCGACACATATGCCGGAGACATAATACCATTAAATAAATGATCTCTAACGGTGTGATTTCCATCGATTGTGTAAGATCGAAGGCTTGCGGATCCGCTTATAAAAGGTTTAGCTAGAGATCGATGTCAATTTGACAACCGGAATGGGATCAGAGCCTATTACGCATGTTTCCTTGTAGTGGAAACCCAACCATGTTGACTGGAGATCCCAAGATCATGGTTCAAAAGGACAACTAAGCTATAAAGGCAGTCCAAAGACTTACCCATTCGAGAGAATAAAAGTGCTATCTGCGAGAGGTGTGAGGTTAAGCTTAGCTTTTAATGATTCCTATGTCTTGATATTCAAGTGGGGTAGAGGCGAGAATACCCTTGATAGGAGGTCACCTATGTAAAGTGCGAAGTGGGGCCGCTTTATGATAATTTTGAGGCTTGAATTCTCTAAAGCACTTTCTGAAACCAAGTGTAGTTCGGGGCCGAGACGGACACAACCATGAGAACCGAAGGTGCTAGGGAAATATTGTGTGAGTGCTATTGTCTTGGTTTACACTAAAGGTTGAAGCGATTCAAGACCTATTTCACCGATTAGCCGAGTAAATCCGATAGTACTTCACTAAGGCGAGTTCAAGGCCGAAGCTACCTCTCCCGATGCAATATTTTTCCGTCGACTTCTCTTGAGTGCAGATTTGCATTTGCATTAATTTTCATTCATGTGGGGATTGTTGGACAAAAAGCCCTTTTGAAGGGTTGAATAGTCAACTTTAGCACGATTACGGATAGACTCCGATGTATGTCATCGAGAGTTAATGATATCATTAAATACTCCATACGGAGTAGTTGATGATGGGCTTTTGAATCACTCGATTCGGATATCGGGTGAATGAGAAATTAATGCCTAAAGTTGGTTGAAAGTGTGTTGGAGATAAGAGTTGAAGGGAGTACCACAACTCAATATCCCAAATTGGAAAGATGGGAGACTTGAGCTCCATATATAAGGGCTAGTGTATGCTCTTATAAATGTGCCCCAAGGGGCAAGGCACTTTTGTGCAGGAGGGAGGACTTAGATTATTCCACACGCGCGCGCCGCCGCCGCCGTCCGTCCGGCTCGGCTCGTGCTTGAGCTCGGTTCGGTTCGGGTGTTACTATTAATTTTTTGGACAAATTTCTTTATGAAATTAACCATTAAATTAATTTTGGAATGTGATTGTGTCATTCGACCAATCAGAATTCATTGAGTCGTTCGACCAATCAGAATTCAGACGACACATCATCCGACCAATCAGATGAGTGGAATAATTCGAAATTAGCTTAATTAATTTCGGAATTTCTAAATAAAATTAAGCATAATTTCGAAATTAGTAACTTTTCCAAGGGGAAAAGTTTTGTGACGTGTTCCGGCCAATCAGATTTAAGCATTGGCTCCTCCTCTCCACTATATAAACAACCCCATTGATGAAAGTTTATTCATTCAGTTTTTTCTCTTGTCTTTTCCACCATAAAAGAGAGTGTCATATAGATCTAGTCATTCATGTAGATCTAGATTTTGAGTCGAAGAGAAGTCGGAGGGCTCTGTAAGTTCGCCGGAGCTCGGATTTTTGAAGTGCCTCTAAATCCGAGACGTGAAGCCGTTGTATCTTGGGAGACAGTTGCTACTACCGTGGGCACCATACCGGAGCAATTTGTCTTAAGGAAAGAGTAACTACTCGCCTCGGTTTGATCTCTAGTCCTTTGTTTTATGCATCGTACTATTTATTGTTTGTTGTTTGAGCTAGATCTGCACGGTAATTGATGTTTTGTTAGATCCAATTGATGAGTATAATCTCCTGTTCGAATATTTATTTTCTACTTTAATATTCCGTAATTTCTTCCGTAAATTACGGATCTGTTCCGTAAATCACTCCACACACGATACACCTATCCCAACAGGAGCCCCAACTAATTGTATGTTTTTTCAAGAACAACGTTCCATCCACAACGAAACAAGAATGCACCCACAGCTGGGTGCTTTAAGATTGAAACTTGTGGAGCCCACCCATTAATCAAGAGTCCACTACCAGCTACAAGTTCTTCGAACCTAGATAGGATTGAACCATATTTCTCACCCTGCACGTGTCCTTTGGTGGCACATTTAATAATCAATACAAACCTCACTCCACTTCTTTCTAGTGCTTTTGTCAAAGCCTCAATTTGTTCATTAGTTAACACAACTTGACTCCCAAAACACACATACACCACAGAGTGATCCTTATATTTGTCAACCCCTATACAAACTTCATTGCCTGATATTGAACTGGACCTACCCCTTTGACTTGCCATGTCATTGTTGGGATAGGTGTATCGTGTGTGTAGTGATTTACGCAACAGATCCGTAATTTACAGATTAAATTACGGAATATTAATCTAGAAAATAAATCGTGTGAATACAACAATTCATATTATCTAGCAGATCTAACAATCTCAATATTACGTGCAAATCTAATGCAAATTACGATGCTTGAAATAAAGGACTAGAGATCAAACCGAGGCGAGTAGATACTCTTTCCTTAAGACAAATTGCTCCGGTATGGTGCCCACGGTAGTAGCAAATGTCTCCCAAGATACAACGGCTTTACGTCTCGGATTTAGAGGCACTTCAAAAATCCGAGCTCCGGCAAACTTACATAGTGCTCCGACTTCTCTTCGACTCAATGTCTAGATCTATATGACTGACTCTTTGTGGTGGAAAGACACAAGAGAAAATTCGATGAATAACCTTCATCCATGTGGTTCTTTATATAGTGGAGAGGAGGAGCCAATGCTTTAATCGATTGGCGAAAACACATCATCAAACTTTTCCCCTTGGAAAAGTAACGACCGACTTCTCCCTCAAGAAAGTCAATGGCGTGTTGGACTTCTTTGACCGACCCAATCAAGGCTTCTGATTGGTCGGATGTTATGTCGTCTGAATTCTAATTGGTCAAATGACTCAATGAATTCTGATTGGTCGAATGACACAATCATATTCCAAAATTAATTTTGTGGCTAATTTCATAAAGAAATTTTGTCCAAAAAATTAATAGTAACACCCGACCCGAGCTCGAGCACGAGCCGGACCGCGGCGGCGTGCGCGCGCGTGTGGAATAATCTAAGTCCTCCCTCCTGCACAAAAGTGCCTTGCCCCTTGGGGCACATTTATAAGAGCATACACTAGCTCTTATATATGGAGCTCAAGCCTCCCATCTTTCCAATGTGGGATATTGAGTTGAGGTACTCCCTTCAACTCTTATCTCCACCACATTTTCAACCAACTTTAGACATTAATTTCTCATTCACCCGATATCCGAATCGAGTGATTCAAAAGCCCATCATCAACTACTCCGTATGGAGTATTTAATGATATTATTAACTCTCGATGACATACATCGGAGCAGATCCGTAAATCACGCTAAAGTTGACTATTCAACCCTTCAATTGGGCTTTTTCTCCAACAATCCCCCACATGAATGAAAATTAATGCAAATGCAAATGCAGACTCTGAAGAGAAGTCAGACGGAAAAATATTGCATCAGAGAGGTAGCTTACGGTCTTGAACTCGCTTTAGTGAAGTACTTATCGGATTTACTCGGCTAATCGGTGAACTAGGTCTTGAACTGCTATTCAAATTTTTTAGTGTAAACCAAGACAATAGCACTCACACAATATTTCCCCTAGCACCTTTCGGTTCTCATGGTTGTGTCCATCTCGCCCTGGACAACACTTGGTTTGAAAGTGCTTTTGAGAATTCAAGCCTCAAAATTCTCACGAAGCGGCCCCACTTGCACTTACATAGGTGACCTCCTATCAAGGGTATTACCCTACTACCCCACTTGAATATCAAGCTATAGGAATCATTAAAAGCTAAGCTTAACCTCACACCCTCTGCAGAGATAGCACTTTTATTCTCTCGAGAATGGGTAAGTCTTTGGACTGCTTCTTTATAGCTTAGTTGTCCTTTTGAACCATGATCTTGGGATCTCCAGTCCAACATGGTTGGGTTGCTACTACAAGGAAACATGCGTAATAGGCTTGATCCCATTCCGGTTGTCAAAATTGACATCGATCTCTAGCTAAACCTTTTGTAAGCGGATCCGCAAGATTCTCCTTCGATCTTATATAATCGATGGGAATCACGCCATTAGAGACCAATTATTTAATGGTATTTTGTCTACACCGTATGTGTCGAGACTTACCATTATACACACTACTCTGTGCCCTTCCTTTAGCCGACTGACTATTGCAGTGTATGCTAATAGCAGCCACTAGCTTAGGCCAACATGGAATATCCTCAGGGAAATTCCTAAGCCATTCAGCTTCTTCTCCGGCCTTATCCAGTGCTATGAACTCAGCTTCCATTGTGGAGCGAGCTATGCACGTTTGTCTCGTAGACTTCCAGGACACAAGACCACCACCAGTTATGAATAAGCATCCACTGGTGAACTTCAAATCTTTTGTATTTGATTTCCAGTGATCATGGTCTAGATTACTCGTGAACCTACTCAGTTTATTCACTGCACATGCTAAGTCTGGTCGTGTACAAATGGTTATGTACATCAGACTTCCGATCACTTGAGAATATCTCAGTTGATCCACAGATTCACCTTTATTCTTAATTAGGTCAAGTGGAGTGCTCGCTGGACTTTTATCAAAGACATTAAATCTTTCCAAACAGCCTCAATATAATGAGTTTGTCACCACAAGTCCATCAAATAGTCTAGAGAACTTACTCCCTAGTATCAAATCGGCAACTCCCAGGTCCTTCACATCGAAGTTCCTTGCCAGCATCCTTTCTGTATTCATGATACTCTCATGAGTACTTCCCATTATTAGCACGCCATAGACATGCTATCACAAACGTGTGTTCTCAATGTAGACATATATATGTCCTACCCACTTGACAGCATGACATTGTCAAACTCGATATGATGTTGCTCTGGCTATTTTTCGAGCCATAGAGAGACTTAACAAGTCTACACACCTTACTCTCTTAGCCTGGAACTATGAACCCCTCGAGTTGTTCCAAGTACATCTTTCCTTTCAACTCACCATAACCATCCATTTGATGGACTTCTAGGTTATAGACTCCAGCTATATCGATGAGAACCCTTATATAAGTAATTCTCACAACTGGTGAGTAAAACGCCAAGGCCTTCTTTCTGTTGATACCCTTGGGCTACCAACAACGCCTTACAATAAATCCATCAACCTTTAACTTATACTGGAAAATCCACTTGCACTCGAGTGGTTTATTTCTGTTGGGAGACCAACCAAATTCCAGTGTGGTTATGCACGATGGATTTCACTATTTATCACCTCTTTCCAGAAATGAGCTTCTGGTTTTGACATTGCCTCAGCATATGTCATGGGTTCGTTTTCTACCATATAGGTCAGAAAATCAGGAGCAAAGGACTTGAAGTCCTAGCCCTCTTACTAAGACGATGTTCCTCAATTTCTTGAGGACCACTCTCTTATATGTCCGCCTACTTATGCTAGCTTCTTCTTTAACACTTTCAGTACAAGGAAAGATATCCGCAAGGAACACCACATTCTTAAACTCGATGATGACATGTTCATGTACATCATTGATGTCTGATTCATGCACCAGAACAATAGGCACCAACGATTTTAGGTCCTATCACTCACTTTGGTTTAGGCACTTCGACCTTAGCCAAACACCCCCACATTTCCAAGAATCTGTAGCTAAACCACAGCCTTTCCACAACTCATACGGGGTGTCATCCTTCTTCACTGAAGGGATCTTGGTCAGAATGAATTTCGCTGAGAGGGAAGCTCCCCCCACAAGTTCTGAGATAAACCCGAACTCATTAACATAGCATCCATCAACTCTTTAAGAGTTTGGTTCTTGCGTTTAGCAATACCGTTTGGTAGAGGTGTGTATGGTGTAGTTGTTTGATGAATGATGCCGGGCCCTTAGCAAGACTCATGAAACAATACGTCATATCCACCACTATAATCACTACGGATACATCTCATCCATGTGCTATGTCTATTATCACCTTCATTCTGACGATCCTGAAGGCGTCACGAACCTTATAGTCTCTTTCCAGCACATAAACATCAACATTTGGTGCTATCATTAATAAAAGTAGCGAGATACTTTTATCACCTCTAGTTTACACGAATCTAGAGGTTTTGTGTTCCTTTCAACCGATTAAACGGTGAGTGAGCCGACATGGCTTCAACACATACTTGACACTTCTGATTAGGATCAAATTTCAAATTTGGTAACATCACCATGTTCATCAAAGGATGAACGAATTTGAAAACTTGCAAATCCTAGTCATAGGGTCACAAGCAATATCACTCAAGCATGTAAGCAACTCTTAAAGCCAATCTCAATGGCTCTTGTTGGGATAGGTGTATCGTGTGTGTAGTGATTTACGCAACAGATCCGTAATTTACAGATTAAATTACGGAATATTAATCTAGAAAATAAATCATGTGAATACAACAATTCATATTATCTAGCAGATCTAACAATCTCAATATTACGTGCAAATCTAATGCAAATTACGATGCTTGAAATAAAGGACTAGAGATCAAACCGAGGCGAGTAGATACTCTTTCCTTAAGACAAATTGCTCCGGTATGGTGCCCACGGTAGTAGCAAATGTCTCCCAAGATACAACGGCTTTACGTCCCCGGATTTAGAGGCACTTCAAAAATCCGAGCTCCGGCAAACTTACATAGTGCTCCGACTTCTCTTCGACTCAATGTCTAGATCTATATGATCGACTTTGTGGTGGAAAGACACAAGAGAAAATTCGATGAATAACCTTCATCCATGTGGTTCTTTATATAGTGGAGAGGAGGAGCCAATGCTTTAATCTGATTGGCGAAACACATCATCAAACTTTTCCTTGGAAAAGTAACGACCGACTTCTCCTCAAGAAAGTCAATGGCGTGTTGGACTTCTTTGACCGACCCAATCAAGGCTTCGATTGGTCGGATGTTATGTCGTCTCGAATTCTAATTGGTCAAATGACTCAATCGAATTTCGATTGGTCGAACGACACAATCATATTCCAAAATTAATTTTGTGGCTAATTTCATAAAGAAATTTTGTCCAAAAATTAATAGTAACAAACCGACCGAGCTCGAGCCGGAGCGCGGCGGCGTCTTGCGCGCGTGTGGAATAATCTAAGTCCTCCCTCCCGCACAAAGTGCCTTGCCCCTTGGGGCACATTTATAAGAAGCATACACTAGCTTCTTATATATGGAGCTCAAGCCTCCCATCTTTCCAATGTGGGATATTGAGTTGAGGTACTCCTTCAACTCTTATCTCCACCACATTTTCAACCAACTTTAGAGCATTAATTTCTCATTCACCCGATATCCGAATCGAGTGATTCAAAAGCCCTCATCATCAACTACTCCGTATGGAGTATTTAATGATATTATTAACTCTCGATGACATACATCGGAGCAGATCCGTAAATCACGCTAAAGTTGACTATTCAACCCTTCAATTGGGCTTTTTCTCCAACAGTCATCACCCAGAGGCAACAAGGGCCCCACAGCCCAAACCCTTTCATGCCCCAAAATCTCCTCCTTTAAATACGCCAAGTAAATATCTTCCATCTCACCAAATGCAATTAAAATCAGCCATCACTCGATAAATTCCCTGCAAAAACACTCTCAACAAATTTGAAGACAGGGTCCTGCTTGTTTTCTGCAAACCATCGATAAATAGGAGCTATTTGCCACCAAGGGTAGATGGACTTTTCGGAACTTTGGGAAAAGTAATCACTTTGTTTGTATTACCATCAACCAATTTTGGTTTGTCACGCCAAAGAGAATAAAGTATTGACATAAACGTCCCACCGCCAGTGGCGGACCCAGAAATTTTTTTCAGCGGGGTCCGTAAATATTTAACACATTAAATAATTTTTTTCACGGGGTCCGAAATATTTTCTATAAGTAAAATGCAGTGTATTTTTATTTTTAGCGGGATCCGTGGACCACCCTTATGTGGCTTTAGATCCGCCCCTGCCCACCGCAAGGAGAAAAAACATACCCGCGAACGCCCACATGGCGGCAGAGATGTTGGGTCCACGCCGCGAACATGTCATACACCACGGCGGTTGGCGGAGAAAGGTGACCAAGGACGTAGCCATGTGTTGTTGTAGGGTGGCTAAACCCATCCGAATAAAAAAAATTACACTAAAAAATATTGTAGTCCCGGTTCAATCCACCTAATTATCTTAATACAGTCCACCCGATAATTTATATATTGTCTATTAGTCCACCCGTAATTGGAATTCTGGCTCCGTCGTTGAGGGTGACTCTCGAACCATTCCAAGAGCGGTTCATAGAGTTTCCCAAGAACAAACATCATGTCCGGGAATCCAGAATACGGTGGATCTTTAACATTTTCAACACCATGTGGTATGAATGAGCGGTAATGGGTAGGAAAGGGTAAGATGAGGATTCAGACATTTTTTTCCTTAAGGTTTTGGGTAGTGAACTGTAATGGTGGTAGCAAAATCATTTTATAGCAGTAGTATTTTTTTTTATAAATATATATACATACATACATATACTATATCCGTCCCATTAAAGTATGTCCACTTTTTTAAAATGAATTGACATAAAAAATGTCCATTTAAAATATCAATGAATTATTTAATGCATATTTTCCAAACATACCGTTGTCATCATTTAATTTTTGTATACATTTTTCATATTCAAAAACAAGAATTTATTATAAGGGAGGTATATACGTGTCAATTAGCATTTAAAATACAACACGTTATTTTTTTTTTTTGTGGGGACACATTAATTGTTTCCTTAATCTTTGTGGGGACACTTTTTGTAGGACGAAGGTAGTATATATATAGGCGAGCGGACCTACATTTATCAAAGGGTCACGTGACCCTATTGAAATCCGTATTTTTTAGTATTAAAACAATTAGTTTTTTTTATTTAAAAATTACCGTTTGAGATTTCAATGACCTCACTGAAACACATTCATGTTAGGTGTAACGTGAAACACATTCGTGTAATCGTGTTAGGTGTGTGGTCGCAATATTTCTTGAACGCAGCATTAAACAATAGGGGAAGTTATTGAGTGCACCCGCCATATGCGGAGGGGACCTCTGTGTCAAAATGTCCACCTTTTATTTTTAAACAGAATTCAAACTGTGTGGTTCATATTTATTTATCGATCAATTAGGTGTATGTGGATATACCACACAAAAGCTTCTCAAACAATAGGCCCCAGAAGCTTGAAAGCGTCAATTTCATCGTACAAGAAATTGTTTGGACGACTTCAGATCACCACAAATCTGAATGAATAATTAGATGCCACCTCCTATGTCAACCTATTTCATTTTAATCATGAACTAGCGTAAACATTTCGGTTGATTATTTACCTAGTTTAGGTTTTTTCTTTTTTCTAGAGTGAAGGTAATTTAGTTTAGTCTCAGAGCAGAATGATCTGAGTGCAAACTCCGCTGCAAGTATAAGTTATTTTAAACACACTTGAATGACGTGTTAATGTATATAAATCGTTAATTATTTATCTCTACATCAGTTTAATATTCTGTAAAGATATAGTAATTAATTCAACATGGCGATGTGGTAACTGTTAAATGAACCACCCCTAAAACTTTGCTTTAGCTATCATCTTACAACTCGTGACCAAATGTAAAAAAAAAAAATATAGAGTGTGCATGCGAGAGAGAATATGGTACCTTGGAGTGAGTATCGCTATCCATGTTGATCTTAGATAGAATATTAAGGTATCGAACAAAGTATAGTCGACTAGTTGGGTGCATTTAATCCACTCATGTGACACTTCGAATCAAAGTTGAAGCAAAGTGTTGTAGCAGATTGCAAGTAAGAATACAAAATAACAGATTCAATAAATGTAAAATAACCACACAAAAACAAAAACAAGAAAAACACATAGATTCAACGTGCTTTCCGGCAATGTGCTGACTACTCCACGGATAAAAAAGAAAAAATATGTATTATGCACGGAAATTTATAAAGATATTTGCTGCATTGATTGTTACAATAAATGCTGGTATTTATAGTATTGGAAACTTAACTCTAGCCGTCATAATATCCAATTGAGTATTTCCCAAAATGCACCAGATGTGATCTTCATAGAATTCAGACGAAGTCCACTGGATGTAACAACATTCAGACTCAAAACTACTTCAGAAGTGAATACCAGACTTTAGTTGAGAACATCTCAACTGAATTCAAAACTTAGCTGGACACCACTTCAGCTGAACTTCCCAGACTTGAATACTTCAGCTGATCACCAAGTCAACTGAGTCTTCAAGATTTCTGCTTTGACATATTCAGACGTAGAAATCAAGTCACAGTTTACTAACAAATCTCCGCCTTGACTTGAACTCTCGTTCAAACATATGCATAACTAGATGTAATGTACCAGATGCACTCGTCAGTGCAAGATGTATAAAACCAGATTTCCTCTTATCCATGCTTGTCTTCTTAGACAACAAATTAATAGCTTTCGATGTTAAGAAAATCCAGACACATATGATATTTACCCTTCTGAACAGACTTGGTGAGCATATCAACATGATTATTATGAGTGTTGATCTTCCTCACTTGAATCATCTTATCATTTCTCATAAAATGATATCTCACGTCAATATGCTTGGTTCTCTCATGATAAACATGATCTTTAGCTAAACATACTGCACTCAGACTATCACAATATATCTCAGCTCGATCCTGATGCAGACCCAAATTAATGACTAGTCCATTCAACCAGATTCCATCATCGGTTGCCTCTGTAAGTGCCATTAATTTTGCCTCAGTGGTAGATAATGCCATTGCTGTCTGTTAAGTTGCCTTTCAACTTACCACGGAGCCTCTCAAAGTGAAAACATAGCCAGCCATTGACTTCATGTTGTCCACGTCGCCAGCATAATCAGAATCACAGAACTATGTGACTAAACACCGGGTATCACTTCCATAAATTAGATCAATATATGTATGCAATAATACAGATTAAAGTCGTTACAATGTATGCAATAGTTCGCCACTAGGTTGGGTCGGACTCAGGTAGTCAGTGTTGTCAACTTCGATAGGAACACTCGAAAGCTGTGGAAAAATGTCCTGTTACCTTAAGGGTACAATAGAAACACTGGGTATCACTTCCATAAATTAGATCAATATATGTTGTATCCTTAAGGTAACAGGACATTTTCCACAACTTTCGAGTGTTCCTATCCAGGTTGACAGCACTGACTACCTAAGTCCGACCCAGCCTAGTGCAGACTATTGCATACATCAGACAGCCTGCTACACTAGCATATGGAACCTTTTGAATGATGTAGGAGCTCAGATCTAAACAAATTAGATCTATACGCAGCGGATGGATCACGATTCATATATTATAACACATAAACAAAGGATTTAATTACTACACGGGGGTTAAGAAAAACGTACCAATAGTAAGGAAGAAAAGCTTTAATCTTAGGATGAGAAGCCTTGATCTTCCAATGTGTTCTCCAAACGGTGGTTGGTGGCCGGACACCGATTCTTGGAATTGGAACCTCCTTGATATGCAACCGAGAAAAACCCTAAGTTTTTCTCCAACCGGGTGGAGCTAAGGATCGAACTCCTTAGCCTTATTTTCTTTATGAATTTCGTGGCTTTTTTCCTCCCTTAAGGCTCGGGGAGAACTCTCTTTTTATAGGCAAAATCGAAGAGAGAAAACCTATACCCAATCGGTTTAACAAAATAAAAGAGATAATTCTAATTATTATTATCCAATAAAAATAAGAGATAATTATAATCTCATAATAAGAAAATACAATTATCCTTATAGTTAAGAGATAAATAATAAATAAATTATTTTCTTTTATTTATCCAAATAATTGTTTAACAAATAAATAACTAATTACACAATATGTCATTATCCAAGAAAACTAATTTCTTGGAAAATCCAAGACATATTGGTGCCACACTAACCCCACTGCGCTTCAATAGAAAATAACTAGTATATTATATTATTTAAATTTCAACTAAATAAATATATTAAGTATGATATCAATTAATTAGCCCAACCAATCAATTATTTCTAAGGCCCAAACAAACAAGAATATTAGCCCGAATTATGTGCATCTACACGCACTGGGACTCCATAACCAGTGAAATTTCCAATAATTAAATATAATATTCATCGAGCAGTAATAAATATATATATAATTATTAATTCCGGGATTACGCCACCATAAACCCAAATCGAACTCTACCAATTATAGATATATACTTATACTCAACCCATAGAGTGAATAAGCGTCCATTGATATAATCATGACATACGGATTAACCCTCCACAGACTGTCCACTCTGTGTGGGATGTCTCCATAAACCCGACACATAATATCTTATCCTCATTTGTCCATTAACCTTTCGATGATCAATTAGTACATATCTCGACTAGTAGCTAATTAGTCAAATGTGAACTCCCGGGATCGATCACTTTCTTAGGGCTAACAAACAAGGGGACTGTCTCTCTACTTCCCGCAGGAAGGAATGGATTCCATGTCTGTGAAAATCAGAACTACTCACTCATCACGAGATAGTGCCAATGAGAAGTGGCTAGGAACACATATTTAAGTGAACCGTAACTAATACATCAAACACTACCCCGAGACAAGTAGCACCCTGTGATCACCTCAGGATTAAGGTTGATCCATATATGATCATCTAATGATTTAATAAGATTCCTAAATTACGGAATTATATCGAGAAATTCAGATTAAATCGGTCCGATTCTATATGAATGCCATCATATATAAATGCCGCGTAGGTACCTCTCACCGGCAAATCCGGATAAGACTATCACACCTAAGGTGTTCTGGATGCATTATTGGTGTTTTAATCATGAGACCCTAAACTCTGATTAAGTTCACCACGGACTAACAGTTTAAGTATATCACCACTAACTCAATCCTCACGTGCATTCCATACACTGAGTTAAGCAGTTACATACTGATATACTTAGGGTTTGCAGCAGTGTATTACTTACAAGCACAATGCAAGTAATAAGGAGAGATAAATTATGTCCTCCATTATCAAAACAATTACACAAATTGTCTTTCGGTCACTATACCTAACACCTTTGACATGTATTTTTTCTCCTCACCTGATCATGAAGCATAAACAAATAGATGAGTATTTGATGTCATTGGAGAATCTATAGGCTTGGCAGCCAACATGCCAAACTTGGATTATATCTTCTGAATATAATACTTCTAAGACAAGAAAGGCTTCTTATGACTAATGTCTCTATAGACCTCCATTCCCAAAATTTTCTTTGTTGCACCTAAATCCTTCATTTCAAATTCATCATTGAGAAGGCCTTTCAGATTCTGAACATCGGACTTTTTCACAACAACTATTAACATATTATCCACATACAGGACCAGATAGATAAGTAAACCGTCCTTCATCTTGTTGTGATACACACATCAATCATATGGACTTTTGTCATAGCCTAGCTAGATCATATAACTGTCAAATCTCTTGCACTTTTGGAGATATAAGCCAAACCCATGAAATGGGGGCTTGAAACATGTGTTGAAATAGTCAGCTTTAGCGTAAATTTCAGATATGCTCCGGTGAGATTACCCGGGATCTTATTACATCTAAAATACTACTCACGGAGTAGATGATGTTTGGCTTTGGAATCAATCGATTCGAATATCGGGTGAATAAGAAATTAATGCGTAAAGTTGGTGTAAAACATGTGTGGGAGAGAAGTTGAATGTGTGATCAACTCAAACTCTCTCACATTGGAGAAATGGGAGACTTGAGCTCCATATATAAGAGCTAGAGTGACTCTTATGGATGTGCCCCAAGGGGCAATGCACTTTAGTGTAAGAGGGAGGACTTAGATAATTCCACACACGCGCGTCGCCGCCGGCCGTCCGGCTCGGGCTCGGGCTCGGGCTCGGGCTCGGATCGGATGGTACTATTAATTTTTTTGACAAAATTTATTTATGGAATTAAACCAATAATTAATTTTTGGAATGTGATTGTGTCATCCGACCAATCAGAATTCATTGAGTCATCCGACCAATCAGAATTCAAAGATGCATCATCCGACCAATCAGATTGTGGGATTTTAATCCCAACATGCGTGGGCTATATTAATGAGGTCGGCTGATGACGGAAAAATTCACTATTATTATTATAACATTTCACCCCACTTCTGATACCATTTTGAACACTTATATATCATTTCGAGTCATTAATTCATTAGATTTATCTAAATGCATAAGTAGTAAGTATTATATAAAATATTATGTTTTTACTAGTTTTTGTGCCGGTTTAGTAGCCGGAGTGTCATGTAGAATTTACGTTTAGTTTTTATCTATGTTTATTTATCAAAAACCAAAAAAATATATATATATCAGTAAAAAAATGTATCCACAATTTACAAATCGATCTTGTTTAAACTTTTGTTTTCACATTTACTCGCGATTCATTTCTTTGTGTTCAGGTAAAAAAGATAAGATTTACTGCGGAAACGGAACTAAAGACTGAATCACGAGACGAGAATTTTGCCTGACTGAAGAAAGCTCGATTCGTATCAAGAATGGGCTGATTCAAATCGACCCCCAAACTTGGAGTTCAAGGTTTTCAAAATATCCCACGTAACAATATGTTTTGAGGCTTAAAAGATGGATTTTGAGGAAAAGAAGAAGATGCCACGCATTTACGAGATCAACGGATAATTTTTCCAACGCACTTCTACCGTAACCAGTTTTCGACGGACATTTGACCCGACTTAGAGGCATTTTCAGGGGAAGAGTTCTGCATGAAAGTTGTAGATACTAAAATGAGCTTTCCATCGCATTTTGAATCACGTCAATCGGAGGTCTACAACTCAAATTATGATTTTTTTTACCGAACAGCTGAAATTTGGACGAATTGGAGATAATGATTCCTTGTAACAAATTTTTGCATGACTCATCACCTTCACATGCAAACTCATGATTACATCCAAGCCTCCCTAACAAACTATTGGTGATTCACCACCCTTCCCCAAATACTACCTCCTCCTATATATATATATATATATATATATATATATATATATATATATATATATATATATATAGAGAGAGAGAGAGAGAGAGAGAGAGAGAGAGAGATATCTCCATATATATGAGACCCTCCTCCCAATTTACATCACAAGGGAAAAAGAGAGGGAGAGGCCCCTCCTTACACCTCCATCTCCACCCATAATGGAAGCCCTTTTCTTGTTAAAGATTTGAAGTTGTGTATATGCATATATACATATATGTCTATGTATATCTCTATGTAAGCATATATGCAAGCTTCTTTCTTCATCTTTCTCTTATTTTGAGCTCAAGTATGTATACATATGTCTATGTATGTATATGTATATGATTGTAGGTATAAATAAAGTTGTAATAAAACGATGATGAGAAGCTAAAGCACGTGGAACAAGCCTTGTGAAGCCGATTCTTAGCATTATCTCGATTTCGAATTTGGATTATCTTGTGAGTTTTAATAAACGTTGTATCTTTCCTGTGTTTTATTGTTGTTATATATATATATATATATATATATATATATATATATGTGTATATATATAACTATAAGTATCTATAATAGTATATATATATATCGAATCTGCAATTGATTGGATTAAGGTTTTAATTTGGTTTTAATAGAATTCTGGCATAAATTTTGTATCATATACAACAATTTATTGACTGAAGGATATTATGTAAAACTTCCCGCTGTTTTAATCCATGACATTTTGTGATCGATATCTATATATATTAAACATAATGAGTAGCTAAATCTTTTCGGTGTTTTTATTGTTGTTATGCAATTTATATCGATGGATTGTTGTTATTTGATGTTTAACGGTTGACGAGAGTCGTTGTTAAACTTTAGATCACCATAGTAAAGATTGGATTTTTAATCTAATTAACGAGAGTTGTTAGGTTGAATATCTAGATTGCGAAATTGAGAGATTTCACACCTTTGTTATGAAAGCGTTAATCTTTAAAGTCGAAAGATAAAAGATTGATAGGCGAACTTTTCTAAGAAATTAGGAGTTCATACCTTCGATAGGTGAATCACAATTTTTGTTAAATCACCACAAGATAATCTCGAGTCGAAATTGAGGGTTGCGGGAATCGGTGGATCACTGCTTGTTCGTTGTTAAATTACTTGAAAGAAAAATCGTTGTGCCGTTTTGCTTCGTCTTCATCATAGTAATCGTAGCAATTTTTATTGTCTTCTTAGTTTATAGATTAGAATTAACTTAGTTAGTTCGGTTCATAATTATCTTTCACGGCTTTGGATTAACAACCCTCTGTTCGCTTATTTGTTTTTCGTTTTAGTTTTATTTCTCGTGACACTTTTAGAAAAATTAAGAACTAGACCAACCTCGATTACACGTGGATCGATTCCGGTTTTTAATCGCTATACTACGATCCCCTCGCACTTGGGTAAACCGGATTTATTTTATTACTTGTTATATTTTGCTTTGCATAAAATCCGAGACATCGGCCAAGTTGACCTTTCTTGAGGGAAAAGTCGGCCGCCTCCTGTGTCATCCAGCCAATAACAAATGAGTATTGGCACCTCCTCTCCACTATATAAAGAATCCTTATGAATGAGAATTAGGGCATCAGTTTTTTCTCTTGTGTCTTCCACCACAAAGAGTCTCTCATATAGTTCTAGATCTTTAGTCGAAGAGAAGTCGGGGCACTCTGTAAGTTAGCCGGAGCACGGGTTTTTGAAGTGCCTCTAAATCCGAGACGTAAACCGTGTATCTTGGGAGACATTTGCTAATACCATGGGTCATCATACTGGAGCAATTTGTCTTAAGGAAAGAGTAACTACTCGCATTGGTTTGATCTCTAGTCCGCTTTATTTTCCACATCATAATTTTATTATTCATTGTTCAAGTTAGATCTGTACAGTAATATTGATTTCATTAAATATGTAAGAGTTAATTAGTTTAATATTCCTTAATCAATCCCGTTAATTACGGATCTGTTCCGTAAATCACTCCACACACGATACACTCTCCCAACAAGCTTGAGACAAATTAATTCGTGTGTTATAGGATCATGTTGAACTTGTTACATTACATATCTGGTCAAATTGTTTAAGTTTTATTCGTTTGTGTAATATTCCGACTTTCGTGAAAAGGGCAGACGTGTCATTTTGAGAAAACGTAATTAATATTCTTTTTCCGTTTCGTTGGAATTAAATCCTTTGAATTATAACGGTTTCGGTTTAATGGTTGCTTGAGGGTATTGGAGTAAATTCGGGTTTAAAATAATAATTAGGTTAACGGTATATAACGGAAGTAATACCAAAAACCTAGTCATTAATCAAAAAAAAAAACTCAGAATTTATCAAGGCGCCGACTCCATTCCTCGGGTAAGGTGAAAACATTTGTTGTGGTTTCGAAACCGTCAAACTTTCGATCCTTGATATCTCATTCGTTCCTCTTCCGTTTTGGATCATAGCATACCGTTGGAATCCTCATGACGAGAGCTTCAGATCGGTACCAGGATCAGCAGACTAGTTCGAGTTTTAGGCAGAAAAAGGTAAGGAGAACCCTTACGCTTGCGCTTTTTTGATTATACATTGGTTGTGTTGAATTCTTGTTGCTTTGGTGATCTAAATTGTGATAATTTGATGCCTAAATGATGGGTGATGTTGGTATGGGTGGTAGTTTAATTCGAGTGTTTTTGGTCAGGAAAGTTTGGGTTTTTGTTTGAAAAAGATTAAACACCATGTGGTCTTGGGTAGATCCTCGAAGATCTATAGCGTGATGTGACAGACAGACAAGTCAAAGTGAGTGTCCTATCGGCCTGCGCAGCCTATAGGCATCACCGTATGTTCATACTATCGGAACGTTATTGTATCCTGAAGATTTCAATACGCTCCGGGTTATTGTATCTGATGATTTCAATATGTCACGTTCCACCTTGATTGCATGTTGTAACAAAGATAAGCTAAGTAGTTCTGATTTAGGCATATTGGGAGATGTAACCTTTATGCGTAGAATCAGTCTGTCTTTGCCTTTTAGTTGAAACCTAATAATGTTCAATCTTTTATATATTCTAAGCTTAAGCGTACTTCTCTTCCTTCATGAGTATTATATACTTACCCCTTGTGCATGTTTTTGTTATGTGTGCTTGGGGGTGAGAAAGCGTAACAGATTTCGGGTATTACGAGGAGTATGTCCCTGAGGAGGATCTTTGAGCTTGATGTTTCATTCTATGCACTTCTTTTACATTTGAAATGTTGCACTATTTTATATACTTTGTTCATAGTACTTTGGGATGACGTGTGTTCATCTTTATTTCTTATTTCATAGTATTTCGTTTGGACTTTCGAGGGACTTCAGTTGTATTGTTTTGATACACTTTCGACTTTTAGTACATTTTCGTATTCTAGCATCTTATTGGATATTTATTACCCGAGCATTAAATTCCGCACACTTTGATTGTATTGATTGTAGGCTTACATATATGAATGAATTAAATTTTATTTATGTATGTGCCGAACGTCGTATTTCCGGATAAGGGCTCGGTATCCGGGAACGGGGCGTTACAGTTGGTATCAGAGATACGTGTTCCTTAGGTTTCTATTCTTTGAGTTTAACTCAATATTATCTTTAGATCCTTAGTAACACTCTGGTTCTCTTGGTTGTCAGGATGAGTAGAAACACAAGATCGAGGACTTTGGCTCTTGGTAATCGACCATCCGAGAGGGGTGAAACCTCTAGGGGTCGTCGCGATTTGTCACCACCG